>JAYEVD010000834.1:0-114510 GCA_036346405.1 Phyllostachys edulis
GTTTGCGAAGCATCGCAACGACATCCACCTTCATAGCCAATGTCATGTACCGGAGATAGTGAAGAAGAGCGGACACGGAGGCCAAGCACATCATGGTGGATATCGGTGAAAATTCAAGTACAAGATTAGCTCTACGAAGGCATGGCGTGCTAAGCGAAGGCTTTTGGAAAGGAGGTTCGGTTCTTCCGAGACATCTTACGACAACCTTCCTCGTATGCTCTAGGTCTTTGCAAAGGCGAACCGGGCACATACATTCTTTGTGAAGGACCAGGCCACCAAAAAGACCCGCTGCTAGGTTTTATGGTCTTGCGAGAGGGCCTTCTTAGCATTGGTCCATGCATCAATGCATTCGGACACATGTTGCCCGTGATCTCGATTGGGCGGGATATTTCTAGCGGGAAATACAAGGGCATGATCTGGCGGCAATTGGCGTTGATGGCAACAATCGATCGCCCTTAGCCATCGCTTTAAGTGGAAAGTGAGAATTACGACGGTGGTTGTGGTTCGCCGTCATCTGAAGGAGGAGTAGTTGGGGCGCGTCGATGTGCGCACGCATAATCCATGATCGCCACTCACGGGATGATGAAGGCCATCGACAACCAGCAAAGACCCAATGAGCCGTTCTGGCGGACACGAGAGCAGATGGTGCATTCGCCATCTGGGGGCCAACTTCTTCAAACAGTTCAGGCAGCAACCTTTGATGAAACTGTTCAAGAGGCTTGCCATGCAGAACCAGCAACGTAAATTTGATGCGTTGTGGCAGATGTTGGACGAGCACACCAAGAAGCATGTCGTCGAGAGAAACAAGCGTCCCCTCATTCCTGGGGAGGCACAGCCGGAGCGCCTCACACCACTGCGGGAGCTCGACCCTCCCGTTTGTGAGGAGGACCTCGAGGGACATCGGGTGTTTCTCTCATTGGATTGAGGCCGAGCCATTGGAAAAGTGGTCCTTACTTCACGACATCGGGCGGGCGCAAGGTATGGCATAATGACCACAAACCTTGCAGAGGTGTACCAAGCCTTCAGGTTATTAGGGGCCTCCGTTATCGACCTCTTGTCGCCATTGTGGAAGGCGTTACGCATGGTACAATCGGATATTTCAGGGAAAAGACATGCAAATGCGACACTTCATCGGCCAACCCACAGACCCCTATTGCTCGAAGATTACTACATACATGCGAGGCCAAGGCAGAAGGCTCGATGCGCTACGGTCTTAGTAATGGGCATCTGAACATCGATTCAGCGTGATCCTCCGAGAGCGAGGCGGATTCGAACGGCTCGGTCTCTTATTACCCATGAGGTATGCCTTGGAGACCATGTGAATGAACCTAGCTGCACATGCAACAAGCTAAAAGCTCCTTCACAAGCCATGCTCTCATGTCCTCATGGCGTGTGGGACCATCCGCATGGACCCATTGAACTCGTGTCGGAGTACTTCATGAAGGAAGGAGGTGCGGCGGTGTGGTGCGGCGAGCTAGAGCTTCGGGGTTGTCGATAACTTCTCCACATTGGATATTGCAAATAGGACTTGGATTCGGATCTAGACCTATTGAGAGGGAAGAAGGGCGTCGGCGAGTCGTCGCATTGAACGATATGATGAAAGGGAAGGAAAAATGCGCGGCGGGTAAGGCGTTGTGCATTTGCCGCCAGGAAGGGCACACTGTGAGAACTTGCAAGGCGCCTGCTGACACTTAGGAACTTGTATTACAACTGCTACTATGTTGTAACTTGTAGTTCAGTCAGTACTTTGGTTTTGTAAGCAACTGCCGAACTAATTGTGTAAGTAATTGTACTTTGGTTCTTGTAAGCAACTACTGAACTGCTAGTATGTTGTATCGTAATTCTAGCGGACAATATACGGTATGGAATAGCTTGGTTTTCAGAACTTCGTTCATACAATGCATATTTGTTCGATGCATATAACTTAAAAGCAGCGACACATCAATACAACATGTCAACTCAATAAAAGGCAACCGCAATAACGCGTCCACCATTTAGTTACATGCTTTAGGAGATTGAACATAAGTGCGTCTGAGAAGGGACACTACCGTGCCTAATTGTAGAAGGGGACACTACCGTGCCTAATTGTAGAAGGTTGCCTCTCGCTACCCACATAGAGTGTTCTCCGGTTAGGCGCCTCGGGCGTGGTGATCGAATGCGTTGTGAGTACGCAGCATATGCACGACTAGGGTTGGCACGGCGGCATGTGGGATCATAGGAACTTCCTATGTTCACGACCTCCTCATTGCCCCTCTCATGGCGCATCTGTTGGTGGAGGTCATCATTTTGCTCCTTGAGATCGTCAATTGCGCCTCAAGCTGAAAAGATTCGGTTCCACAATACATCCACGTACCTCACAACATATGGTTCATGGGGAGGATCGATCCAATGGTGAAGTTGCATTTAGCCATCTACTATAAGTGGCGGTTAGTATGGAGGATGTATTACGATAATATGAATAAAACTATTTACCCCTGAGTATGGGCATCCGAAGAAACGCCGTCCACCATCGAAGGGCCGTCTATGACCTGCGATAGCGTCATCCCGTGTCCGCATTTCGGCCATACGGTTGAGCATGCTTCTTCGGCATCAGCGAAAGTTAGGGCGAAGTCCTCCCTCCTTCGAGGCCAAGTGCAGCCAGCGACCCGGTTGTATTGGTCCTGGGCGTTTGCCATCATATGTTATTGTAAGACGGAAAAGGTTCTTCTTCTCACGGTTTGAAGGGTCGTTGGTCCTAACCGGGCGTGGGCGTGCATTTATAGCGAGAGACTAACAAAGCGGGTAATGTATTAGCTTGCGATGACAAGACGAGGCAAGCGACTTTCTGCGGTGACAAGACCACCACAGGCGACTTTGCGCGATGATAAGACCAAAGGAGACAGATTCGCGGTGACAAGACCACAGGCGACTTTGCAGATGATAAGACCAAAGGAGACGACTTTCTGCGGTGATAAGACCACAGGCGACTTTGCGCGTGATAAGACCAAAGGAGAGACTTGTTTCTGCGGTGACAAGACCACGGGGCGGCTTTGCGTGGTGATAAGACCAAAGAGCGACTTTACAGTCGCGATAAGACCACACGCAGGGGCAGCTTTGCGATGGTGACAAGACCAAAGAGACTGACTTTATGCTATTCGGGGTTTAGGTATAGGGTTAGGCTTTTCGGATCGACTTGACTACTACGACCACCTCCCCGACTTTTAAGATCGAAAAAGACAAGACTCTGCGAGAGAAAGAGCGTGACAACACTCGCCTCCACGACTTTTCGGACCGATAAGACTGACACTCTGCAAAGCAAGCGTATATTGCAAGTATGCCTCTTCTCTGAAATCCCGAAAGAACCATTCGCACCGCCATCGAATCCGGGTTCTATATAAGCTTCATAAAGTACTTCATCGACTACACCGCCAATATCTGAATATCGTTGACGACTTCATTAGGAGAGACTCCGGACGCATCGTAATATCACTTACCTATCTACTTACCATTCATTACTATCTCAATCGTCCTCACAAAATTCTCTGAAATTTAACGACCTTGCAACAATATCTGACGATCATAAAATGTTATTGTGAGTCGACATATTTCGTACCCTTCACATTCTCTGAAAATAAGAAAGCAGACCAACCAACGTTGTCACCACACTTTTATCTTTACAAAAAATAACATCATATTATACGATTTGCTAAATACAATACCTACAAAATGTAATATCTATTTTAACACAATTATTCCAATTGGATTTAGATAATTTCGGGTTTAGCGACTTGAATAAGCCTTGATTGGGCGACTTGAACTAAGTCGCCACCAACTGTGTGACTTATTAAACTCGCTATACATTAGCGATACGAGACTCTAGTCGCACATCCGTTTGGCGACTACATCTTGACCAGGCTCTAGTCGCCCAATGGGAGGCGACTTGGAGGATTGTCGCATACGCGATGATTGGCGACTTGAGCAAATCGCCTAACCGTCTTGGCGATTAACGCGATTATTCTGTAAAAAAAAATTAAGCGGTATTATTTACGTACTTGAATTAAAAATAGATTATTTAAAAAAATTTCTTTACTCATGTGCCTCGTGAATTGTACGGTAGGAAATCCAGGAAATAACATCACTATGAACATCTATATAATTACCATAGGAAATATTAAAATCCGAAGCATTTGCTAAAATAATATGGATCAAGGCCATTAATTTGAATTCCCAAAATAAAGGGCTATTATTCTCTTCACGCGGTCTAGACGCCAGCCAATATGGATAACGTGTCGTGCACCGAGTGGAGAGAATAATACGCTGTTTCTTTCAAAATTTTGGGTGCCCAAAAAAAGGGGCAGGTGAATTCTCCTCATGTTCATTCATTGGAGAACAAGATTGAAACTATCAGCTAGTGTTACTAAGATATTCATTTTGTTTCTTCACCCCTCAAATCTCTACCCAGCCACCACCATCACCAGCCTCCCGCTCCCTCCAGATCACGCCTTGTACGTGAGCCATCTTCTCTTTCCTCTACCTCTCTGTTGCTTCCACCTCTCCTTGAGGTTGGCTATGTCCCACCGCTTCCTCCCCAGGACGCACTCCACCTGTTCGACGAATTGCTCCAGCAAGCAGGGCCCGCCTCGGTTCGCGCCATCAACCGCCTCCTCACCGTCGTCGCTCGCGATGGTCCCGCGCTCGCCGTCTCCCTTTTCAACCGCATCGCGCGAGCCGGCTCCAGAAGGTGGCTCCCGATATATGCACCTACACCATCCTCCTCGGCTGCTACCGCCGCACGGGCCGCTTGGACCTCGGTTTTGCCTCCTACGGCCACGTCATTAAGATGGGATGGAGGGTGCACGCCATCGTATTCAATCCTATGCTCAAGGGCCTCTGCGCGGAGAAGAGGACGAGCGACGCAATGGATATAGCGCTCCGGCGAATGCCCGAGCTCGGCTGCACTCAGATGTCGTCTCCTACACCATACTTCTCAAGGGGCTCGGCAATGAGGGAAGAGCCAAGAGGCACTAGAGCTGCTCCACTTGATGGTTGCCGAGGGAGGCAGCTGCCCGCCTAATGTGGTGTCGTATAGCACCGTCATTGATGGCTTCTTTAAAGAGGGTCGTGTGGACAAAGCTTACAGCCTATTTCGTGAAATGCTGGATCATGGGATTTTGCCGAATGTCGTGACTTACAGCTCGATCATTTCTGGACTATGCAAGGCTCAAGCAATGGATAGGGCCAAGGGGTCCTTCAACAGATGTTTGATAACGGTGCTATGCGAATAACACCACATATAATATACTGATTCATGGATATTGCTCATCAGGACAGTGGAAAGATGCTGTCAGAATTTTGAAAAAAATGCGTAGAGATGGTCTTGAACCAGATGTTGTTACTTATACCTCGCTGATGGACTATCTATGCAAGAACGGAAGATGCACAGAAGCTAGAATGGTTTTGATTCTATGCTCGAGAAGGGCCCAAAACCCAATGTTAATACCTACAACACTCTGCTTCATGGAGTGCGCTACTGAAGGAGCTCTTGTTGATATGCATGATCTCATTCATTTGATGGTACGGAATGGTATTCAACCTGATCATCATGGGTTCACCATGTTGATATCATATATAGTAAGCGTGAAATGGTCGATGAGGCAATGCTTATATTTAACAAAATGCGGCAGCAAGGTTGAGCCCTGATATAGTTACCTATGGAACAGTAATAGATTCACTTTTCAGGATAGGCAGAGTGGATGATGCTATGTCCCAATTGAATCAGATGATTGAAGAAGGATTGACTCCCAACAACATCATCTACTCTACCCTTATTCATGGTCTGTGTACCTGTGGCAAATGGGAGAAGGCTGAGAATTAGCTTTTGAAATGATGAATGGAGGTATCCGTCCTAACGTCGTGTTCTTCAGTACAATAATGGGCAACCTATGCAAAGAAGGAAGGGTTATAGAATCCCAAAATCTCTTTGACTTGATGGTACATATAGGCGTGAAGCCTAATGTCATCACATACAGTACACTAATAGATGGATATTGCTTAGCTGGTAAGATGGATGAAGCGATGAAGTTACTTTCTGTTATGGTCTCAATTGGCTTGAAGCCTGATGGTGTTACCTATTCCACATTGATTGATGGTTACTGTAAGAATGGAAGGGTAGATGATCGTTAGCTCTTTTCAGAGAAATGGTGAGCAAGGGAGTTAAGCCTGGAGTTATTACATATAGCATTTGCTGCATGGGTTATTTCAGGCTGGAAGGACTGCTGCTCTTGAAGGAACTCTATCACTGGATGATTGACAGTGGAGTACACCTGGAAATTGGGACGTACAACATAATTCTAGGAGGACTCTGTAAAATTAACTGTGTTGATGAAGCACTGAGAACATTTCAGAGCCTGTGTGTGATGGATTTTCAGCTTGAGATAAGGACTTTTAACATTATGATTCGTGCGTTGCTTAAAGTTGGCAGAAAGGATGAAGCCAAGGATTTGTTTGCTAGTATCTCGGCCAAAGGATTAGTGCGGATGTTGTAACCTACAGCTTAACGATACAAAATCTTATAGACGAAGGGTTGCTACAGGAGTCCGATGGTCTTTTCCAACTATGGAGAAGAATGGCTGCGCTGCCGACTCCCATATGCTGAATGTTATAGTTAGAAGGTTACTTCACGAGGGGAGGTACCCAGGGCTGGGGCTTACCTGTCCAAAATTGATGAGACTAGCGTGTCCTTGAAGCTTCCACAGCTGCCATGCTTATTTCACTTGTTTCTACGGGGAATATCTGCAACATCAGAAGTTTCTCCCCGAAAAGTATCGCTCTTTCGTAGAATCAAAGGATATTTGAAATCTTTTTCAGTTATACAATGCTAACTAGACGTTCTGGACTGCTAATTGAGGTGAAATCTTCTCTTTGTATGTGAAAGTGTAGATTGCGAGGTATGTAGAATCTTTTTTGAGTTACGTTATATTTGAACTCAATAGAAGAGGTAAATATCTTACACCTGTTTATTGGAATTGTCCCTTAGGTAAGTTTCATAATGGGTATTCCAATGGGTTGAAGAGTTCCAAGACCCAAGTCGTACTATATTTCCTAAGGTTTTTAAATTCTTTAACTTCGTTATTGAAGGTTCGTATTGCAGTGCCATCCCCTAATAGGAGCATAAAATTATTTGTCATTTATCCTGATAGAGGCATGGATGGAGGGATCCCTAACTAGAGCTTTGAAAGCTTTGTTCTTGTTTCTGTCTAGTTCATGTTTTCCTATGTTTGTTTTAGAGGCGTTAAGTTTGTCACAAAATCTAGCAATGTTTCGTGAATATTTAAATATTTAGACCACTTAACTCCTGGGAAACATAAGTTTGTGTGTTTGGCACGAAATCAAGCAATGGCATGAATATCCAGTGTTCCAAAAGGCGTCCGCCTAGGCGCTAGGCGACACCCTCCCGTCTAGCCGATTTATCCCGCCTAGGCGGCCGCCTAGCCCCGCCTAGGCGGTGATTAGGCGCTAAGGCGCTGGTCTGCCGTCCGACTAGCGCCTAGCGCCTTGGTGAACATTGTGAATATCTATATTTATAATCCAGTTAACTCCAGGGAGACGTAACAGAACCCTCTCTTGAAGAACAGTCGAACCAAACTTTTGCTTTGGTTTGCTTGTAATTAAACTTCTCTTTTAGAGAAGCTTTACAAATCCTTTACCGAATTTCCAAACAACGCACCAATTATCTGACTCTATCCATTTATTTGATGTGTTTATTTGCTGTTTCTATGTCCTTATCTGTTTGGCTCTGGCTGTTTACACAAAATTTAGGTTGGAGAATCGCAGCACTGGTGTCTGAATCATTTTTTTCTTGGGTAGGTTAGATACTACGAGTAGAGAAATGGAGCTTCTCTTGAACAATACAAGACATGCTTTGATCAGGAAAATTAGACTATTCCCATGAATTATATAGGTTTTTCTGTGTCTTCTAAGAGTTCTCCTGGAGTAGTTGGACAGGGCTATGCTAAGGAATTCTGAGAAATCTTTGTAAGTCGTAAAGAGTTGAGTGGTACTAGGTAGATGAATAATCTGTGTGTGCATCGTTCTTGTGACCCCAACGCTTTCCCTGAATATTGATATTTTTTCTTTCAAGGAATGTTTGTGTGGTCATCGGCAATGATGAGTCGAACGAGACTGCCTATTACTACCACTTCTTTGCTTAGAATCTGCATAACTTCCCGATGCATTGAAGAAAAAGAATCAGCAAGGAGGCCTGCAACGTCTTCAGCAGTTCAGTGTGAGGGTAGAGCCCTTAATAGCCACAGCATGAGAAGATTTATCTTGTGTCCCATGAAAAAGGACTCAGGTTGCTGTACAATAGTCCCCTGTCGTCCAATAGTGCACATAACCTATTCACTGGGCCCTTTACTAGTCAATAGTATCATCTTTGTCGCATGAAGCATAGTGGCGGTGGTTTCCATGAGTGTAAGGACTCGGCGAGAGGACCGGGAGGGTCTCTCAGGACCACCAGGAGGTCAACCGAACCACCCGGGAGGTCTGGGAAGGTCCTCCAAGACCTCCCAAGAGGTCCCCTAGGACCTCCCAAAGAGCCTCAGGACCACCAGGGAGGACTCAAGGTCCATCCGGAGGTCTGCAAGACCACCCGGAGGTCCTAGTCTCTGTGCACAACGAGCTAGTCCCAAGATCAGACCGCTAGCTCGCACAGACTCAACATCGGTGTCATCACATCCATACAACAAACATAAGATGAAGCAAACAAATTAATATTTATAGACAAAATACCTTATAGTCAAGCTTGTTTACAGGGGGTGCCACGCAGGGCAAAAAGCAAAAGAACATTTGCAGCGGAAACAAAATACAGCGCGGCCACTTGGCGAGCCACAGGCTATCGAGTGGAGGACGTCCCCTAATCTGCAAAGTCTTCCATGAACTCCTCATCATAGTGCTCGGGACACCCGGGGAGGTCTTCGGCTGCTGATTAACCAAAGGGCACAAGCCATGAGCACTTTGAATGTACTCAGCAAGCCATAGGGAAATGAATGCAATAACATTTATGCAAGGCTTGACAAAGAAAGCTGTATGGTTAGTTTGCAGAAGGCAACATTTACTGGAAATACAATAAGTAGATTGCAAAGCATAAGTTGACCAAAAACTAATACATAAGTAAACAAGTTCTTTGAAAACAACCCACGACCACCCAGGTCATGAGCCAAACCACACGGATCCAAACACCACATTTTAGAAAGATCTACCCCTTGTGTGAAAGAACCGGGCATGTCCATAACCGATGACGCGGCTATTCGAATAGATTTTACACTCTACAGAGGTTGCACACTTTACCCACAAGACACGAAGTCCTCTAGTTGGTTGGGCACCCGTCGATGCCCCTGCTCACTTCCTTTGGTAAGCAGTCTAGAGCTCGTGACAAGGCCTTTACAAAGGTCAGTCCTGACTTGGTTCTGCCCGCTGAGGATTCGCTTTAAAGGGCCCCCTCTTGCGCCACTAGACAACCACGACAGAACCGCATCAGGACCTTACTAACTAGTTGGCTAGGACCACCCCACAATGGACTTGTGGTTGCACGGGGATGACCCAGATCGATGGCATACAAGGTTAAGTCCTTAGTTGGCTGCTCAGGTGAGACTATCCACATCCTAGTGTGCTCAAGGCACCCACACTCACCACCATCCACTCGTTCGAGCATAAAACATTTTCTGGTTCAACCTGGCCAAATGACCATTCTGGTCTTGGCACACAAATTTTAACAATAGAGGCATTGCCTCAGTTCCATAGCTCATTAGTCAAGTTCAACATTCTTTGAATCATGAGATTGCGAGACTGATCATCTACTAGAGCATGGCTAGGCAATAAAGCGCACCCATGTTGGTAGACAAAGACATCCAAGTAAGATAACCCGTCCTACAGGTATCCAAGGGTACATGTCAACATGTTGCATTCAACCAAACCAAGGAGTCATAAGGTAAGTGGGTGGTTAACTACTCCCAAAACCATTTTCTATAAAACTAGCTATGCAAGTTCATAATAAAGCAATATAGTTTTTTTGCAAAAATGGGTTCAACATGATCAAGGGTCTATGACTTGCCTTCACTGATGAACTGAGAGTCTTCTGCTGAGAAAGCTGGGTCCAGGAGGTCTTCGGGACAGCCGGATCCTACACGTTTTCGAAAAGAGCCAAGTCAACAAAACAACTTCAAAAGAAAACCAAAGAACTTACCAAACGGTGAAAGAAAGCAAAGATTTTGACGAAGGAAAGAGGTGGAACCACTTCAAAAGAGAGCTTGAACAAAGATGGTCGAGAGAGCAAATGAGAGTGAGTGAGAGGGAGCAAAAAGAAGGGCAAAAAGAGCTCCCAGGCACTATTTATAGAGAAGCAGGGGCCAGGCATTGGACGCCATGGCGAGACTCGTGGGGCTCAGTGGGGGTCAGCGGAGACAACGGTATTAAATGCGCATGTCGCTAAGGAGGCAAACAATATTAAGTCTGAGCGTCGATCTGATGTGGCGGCATTTATCTGGCGTCTGCGTCTGAGGAAAAGAGGAATGTCACGACCGAGAGGAGTGGTCATGACCCAAAAGGGGGGTGGTCTTTGCAAAAAGACCAAGAGGAGGTCGCGACCGCAAGAGAGGTCTAGACCACAAAGGGTGGTCTTTGCAAAAAAAAAAAGACCACAGGGGAGGTCATGACCACCAGGGTGGTCACGACAAAACGACAAAAAGAGAAGGTCGCGGCCTCAGAGGGAGTCGCGACAAAACGACAAGAAAAGGAGGTCGCGGCCTCAAGGGAGGTCGCGGCAACACGACAAAGAGAGGAGGTCGCGGGCCAAGATAAAACCAAAGGAGACCTCGACGGTCAAGACCAACACAGGGGAGGTCTCAACGGTCAAGATGGAGCCAAAGGAGATTTCGACGGTCAAGACCAACACAGAGGAGGTCTCTACGGTCAAGATGGAGCCAAAGGAGATCTCGACGGTCAAGACCAACACATGAGAGGTCTCAACGGTCAAGATGGAGCTAAAGGAGATCTCATCGGGAGGAATTCAACCCGAGCGCTGGATTTGAATGTCAAGGATGTTTGAAACACAAACCCGAGCTGAGAGCACCTCGGGGGTGGTCATGACCCAAGGGGAGGTCAAAACCGAAGGAATGTTCAAATAGGAAAGGAGGTCTACACCATGAGGAGGTCAAAAGCGGAGAAAAGGTCGAAGAGGTTAAGGGAGGTCCAGAGAGATGCGAGCGAGCAGGAGAGAGAGAAGAGAGCAAGACCAGAACTCAACAACTCCAAACAAACCGAACTTTGGATTAGTTGAAGTTTGATTTAGTCATTTTAAACACTCAAATTTCCGAAAGTCTCAAGTTAAGCTTTGAACTCTCATCAAAACCAAATAGTTCTTTTTATTTTGAAAACTTTTAAGAACTCCAGAAAATTGGGATGTTACAATGAGCTTGAGGTGTAATTTTTGCAATCTCAGATTCAGAATCGGTACTATCTTTTTTTCTTTTCTTTACTTGATATTTCCCTTATTAGGTTGGCAAAGAATCTGGAACCTGATCAAAGTACCAGGCTCGGTAAACATGTTGTAACCATCTTACTTAGTTTTGTCATTGTAGCTGCTGGCGTGTGTACCACGAGACGAAAAAGTTATCTTCTTAGTGGCCTAGATGGGAGGAAACCATGTGATTATTGAAACAGATGCTTCTTAGGCATGTGATGCTGCAGATATCCCAGATAACAACCCTGCGCAAGGGTGAAGGGCCTGATGTTATTGATGGAGCCCAGCACATATCCTCCTCATTCAGAATGGTAAGTGCGTTCAACGTAGACGCTTGTAGCATATACAGTAGCGCAACGCATGCTGAGCATCGACTAGGTAGAGATGCTCTATCTCTTTAACAGCAACTCTTTTGTGACCTGATGTACCACCTAGTTTTCTCATTAACCTAATGTTGGATTATGTAATGTTTAAGTAATCAATTGAGGTCTCTTATATATGTTTGAAGTTTACTTCTCAAAGGGGAGGTATGCAAGGCTAGTGCTTACCTCTCCGAAATTGATGAGAAGAACTTCAGCCTTGAAGCTTCCTCAGCTGCTTCACTGATATCGCTTTTTTCAGGGAGGAAACATCAGCAACATCAGGTTTTTCTCCTGAAAAATATCATTTTTTTGTGGAATCCTGGGTTGGTTGAAACCTTTTGCAGTAAAGCAAGTCTAACTAGACATTCTGGACTCATAATTGAGGGGATATTTTCTTTGTATGTGAAGTGTAGATTGTGAGGTATGTAGGTTACTCTCCCAACCTTTTTTAGTAACATCACGCTTGAATTGCAGAGAAGTGGCCAAATAGTATTCACTAACATTTGTACTTTTGAAGATAATACTTCATTATGGGAGGTTAGATGTGCATCATTGTTCTCGAAGAGGAATATCGAATCCTTGTCATCTCTACTGATGGGCATGGAGGGATGAGGGATCTGAAAGACTGAAACTAGAGCTTTCTAAGCTTAAAACTTGTTTGTCTCTGATACCTGTTTGCTATGTATGTTTTACAGGCATTTAGTTTGACACTAAATCCAGCATTGCCGCATGAATATTTAAATTGTTAAATCACTTAACTCCTGGGAAACAGAAGTTTGACACTAGATGCAGCAATTCTGCATAAATATTTAAATTTAAAATCACTTGACTCAGGAAACATAACAGATCCTTCTGTAGAAGAACAGCCTAACAGAAATTTTGCTTTGTTTTGGTTGTAATTAATCTTCTCTTTTAGACATGAGTACATTGTGAAAATGCTGGCTGTGTTGGGCTAACATGAAAAATATTTGTTGGAGTGAAATTGCATATTTTCCACTAGTTACTGTTAGTCAATGGACATGTAGAATGGCGTTTCCCTCAATTTTTTTTTATATTTAGTCCAAAGGTTAATTTCCTTTTGGTGAGCATAATTCTTGGAGCTGGAACAGTTGATTATTAGGGGTGTGAACTGAATTTTGATCAGTGTCGAATTGACCGAGCTTTATTAGTTTGGATTGGTCCTAGTTGTAACTGAGTAAATGCGGTAAAAGCTGATAGCTCTGTTTGAACTAGATTTTGTATTTTTGGCAAACTGATTATAAGCTGAATGGATGTAACAAAAGACATATCAAGTAGTTTCAGGGAAAGAAAGAATGAGAATTGAGAAGTGAAAAGGCTGTGGTATCTTCGATCTAACATGGCAGTTTTGCTGTATGTATGGCAACAGTCATTGTTTTACAGTTCTGCAGGCAAGGGAAGGGGGCTGAATTATCTTTACCATTCCAGTCCACATATCACTCATCGAGATTTATGTTTATGTATATCGCTTCTCCTTTCAGTTTGGTACAGCAGCATGAGCAATCACGCGATTCACGCCTGATGCCTTTGGGCCAGTTGGCATGTGACTGCTCAGTTTTTTTTCTTTTCTTTTTTTTTTTTTTGAGAGAGAAATGCGGATGCTCAGTTGATTGCTTCAATGTTTGCCTGTTTAATTGTGATCGATACTATTATTGGTCACTCAGAAATTATAACTACTGGGCTCACCAGAAGCTCACAGTTTTTTTTTTTTTTTGGTATTCCAGCAATGTTTCAAGAACGTGCGACATTTTATTTTACTGAGGATAATCTAGATGCTCACTTTTGCAGAGCACAACTTTACCGGTTTACTATTTTTGAAATCATTATTTTTTTTTAAAAATGTGATGAGTCCTGTTTATTATTCTTGGGGCTGTGTTTATTTTGCAGGCCATTGGTGCAGTAGGTTTCATGACCACCGATCGGTGTTTCCTAAGTGAAACAGATCCTCAGTGGACATCAATTATCCTTGCTTTGATCATCGAAAGCCATCCATTGTTCCAATAACTTCTGGAGAGGCCGACAACCGCAAAGGCAGTATGCCATCATGGAGAGATATGCTGCAAAAATAGCATTGAGGAATGATGATTCCAATTTCCGGTGGTCACGTGAGCGAGAGAATTTCGTAGGTGGTGAAGTGAGTCAACTGACAGTTGCTCTTGAGAAGGATTCGCACCTCCTGTATGGTTGCCTCTTGGAACAGCTAAAGGCTCAAATTGTACAAATGAGGTGCCTTCTGAATCCTCAAGCTATTGCAACTGTAACTTCTGACAGCAAGGTTAGAAGAGAAGTGAGCTAAGACTGGCGCTTTTAGGTTCTTTCGTGGTGATGCGTGGTTAACATCTGATCCGGCTTAAATTTGTACAGCTAAGAACATGTTGTGTAGATTGCTATGCTAACCCTGTTAGATTGCTATGCTAACCCTGTTAGCTGTTACCTATATGCATGAGTGGTCAACTGTGATTGAATCAACCTTGTAAAATTCGAAATTTTTGTTTTGCATTATCACTGTCATCAGGTCGAAAGTAACCTATTATCATGCAAAGTTCATAGTGTCATTGCTTACTCTACCATGTAAAGTTCATAGTGTCATTGCTTACTCTACCATGTACACACATAAACTCCTCACTCCATCCGCTTTGCTATAATTGTCTATGGTCTCGGAAGTATCTGTTTCAATGTATTTGTCTATATAGATAATCTAGAGTGTAGTTATTGCAATTTTTTTTCTTTTTGTACCCTTGCTTAAATGCTTTGAAACAGTGCCGAGAGGGTTCTATCGTTAATTGAACTAGCGATAGGAACACGTAAATCACTTGGAATAACAAAAGGGCTCTATTTTTTAATATATGTGTAGAGAATTCAGTCTAAAGTTTGTGTATTTCACGAAGTTTTTTGGTAATATTTTGAAGTGTCTGTGTAGTTCGAAATCCGAAATTGGACACAGGGGGCAAAATGTGAAGTAGAGAATCTTGAGATCGGTGGCGCAATTTGAACACGAGTTAAACAGCATAATAACACAAACAACCCCTTGAGTGAAATGAAAAGGATATTTGGGTTTAAGGTTGTCATTGTAACATCCAAAAATTTTGGTCTATTTTGAAGTTTTATAAAGAAAAATAACCATTTGAAATTTTCTTGTAAAGTTAAAAGCTTAATTGGAATTTTCAGAGTTTAAAAACAATTTAATATGAACAATCTCAACATTAACTATTATCAAAATTATTTTATTTGGATTCTACGTGCTTGGTTATATTTTCTAGAATTTTTCGGAGTGCATTTGCTAGTTATTTGGATTTTCTGCTATTTTCTAAAAAGAAAAAGTTATTAAAATCTCAGTAATAGTGTTTGGCCGAAACCCACTTCCTATTCCAGTCCGGCCCAGAACTGTGCGGCCCATTCCTTTCGCTTCCAGCCCGATTTCACGCGGCCCGCTCCTTTCTTCTCTTTCCACCTTGCGCCTGATGGGGTCCCGCTGATCGATCATCGTCGTGCGGTGTGGCGCGATCCTCTCGAGGCGCGCGCACGCCATGTGGACCCCTTTGCCACGTCGTCTTCGTCTTCAACCAGGACTCTTGAGTCCGTGTCGGAGCCGAACGCCGCCTCGCCGTGTTGCTCGCGGGTTCTTCCTTCTCCGCGCCTGTTTAAAGCTCGTGCCCGCGTCAGAATCTTCGTGTCGCCCCTCTCCTTCGAAACCCTAACCTGTCCTTCGAGTTTGTGCCGCTTTTTTGTCCAATCGAGCCTTGGGAGCCCAGCGCCGCCGAAGCTTTGCTCGCCTTCTTGCGCCGTCGTTGGTGAGCCTCAGCCTCCCTCATCACCAGCATCAAGGTCACCGTCGCGTGTTCCACCTGGTGCGCGCTTGATCTCCACAGGAGGAGCCTTGCATCGCCTTGCCGTCGACCAAACGAGCCTCTCCGCCGCCCAACTCGCCTCCGCCGCCTCTGTGGTCATCGCCGGTGTCTTTTGACCGTGTCATCGAGATCCTCGTCACCTCCTCTACCTAGAGCGTCGCTCCGTTCTCGACGAGAGAGCCTCCAGTCACCGGATCCGTGTTCGCCGGAGCGTGGCCGTCGTTGAGCCACCGTATCCTAGCCACTTCTGCGCTACGTCATATCTTTTCGCCTGTGTGTCGCTGAGTCATTGCCACGTCAGCGCTTACGCGGCAATCCACATCCAACACCCTAAGCCTGGCTTAGTAGACGTAGTCCACCGTGAACCATCTCGCTGACATGTGGGTCCCACATGTCAGGTGGATTTTCTAATTCTTTTTTTCTTTTTCTTTCGGCTGAAATCCAAGGCTGACGTCATAATTCGGATTTTTCAATAGAAAAATAATTCGGAAATTCCATAAAATCGAATTTAGAGTATTTTCTTAGGGTTTCAATCTTCCAAAGCTTATATCTTTTGCATCCGAACTCCGATTGAGTCCATTCAAATTCCTAAATTCATCTAAATTCAAGATATATTTATCTAAAATTTTTATTTAATTTTTGGATTTTATTTTGTCTCTGTTATTTATTTATTTGGTTTATTAAACATTTGCGAATAGACGTTGATACCGGGAAGCTTTAAGCAAGGAGGAGTATACCAAGATCAAGATCAATCTCAGGATTTATTCCAAGGCAAGCCGTAGTCTTTTGATCATATTGAACATATGCTTTCAAAAGTATATTGTTTTATACAATTGCATGCTATCTTTATATAAATTGTTTTGGGATTAGTTATTACATGTTGTCATTATGCCTTCATTGATTATTTGAATGCCATGAATCCTTTGTCACCCTAGCCTGGATAATTTTAGTTGGACATATTTGTATCACCAACATGGGTATCGCACAAATGCTTAGTTCAGCTTAGTTACGATGGGTTCATCATCACATATGTCATAAGGATTAATCTTGACTTAATGATATATGGAATTGTGGTGGTTAACCACTGCTGTTATTAAAATTTGTGCACCATGACAGGGTGTGCCATTGGTCTTAGTTAAACAAAATGATTTTCACTCGGGCGAGTGGTTGGTGGATAGTGGGGGTGTTTCATCACGTCGTGGGTTTCTGGTATTCTCGCTTGAGTAACTTGTCAAGGACTTAATCTTGTGCGCCATTGAACCGGGCCTTTTGTACAACCATATGCCTGGTATGGGACGGGCCTAACCTAGTAGGTTGTTGAGTTTTGGCATTTAACTACTCAGGTAGTATTTGGGTGGAGGTGTGTATCCTTTTCTAAGGTCACATTGTGGGACGGTTTGCCGCATCCCTGTCCAATGTTGTGCGTCAACCCATGGTGAGGTTTTGGGAGAATTTGTATACTGCTGGGAGAGTCAATTGTTGAGATAAAATTCCTGAAAGGTTTTGTGTGGTCAACTCTGATCCGATTGATTGCATCTTGTGGGTAAAATGTACAACCTCTGCAGAGTGTTAATTGATATATTCGAATAGCCGCGTCCTCGGTTATGGACATGTCCGGGGATTTCACGCGGGAGATAGAGTTTCTTATAAAATGAGTTGGAGTGTGAATAGGAAGTTCACTTGATAAATATAATGTTTGTTTGGTGAGCGGGTAATTCACTTAGTGGTTTGTGTCGATTGGTGAATTGGGGATTCACTTATCATTGGTTGATTGGGAAGTGAATGGAAAGTTCATTGTTTGTTTCAAATCAATTGTTTATTTATTTATTATTGTTTTCAATTCGCATTTCAATCATTTTATTGTATTTATCGTCAATGCTTTACGCAAAAGAACCATCTGACTAACCTTTGTCGGGATGTGCATGAATACTATTTGCATACATTTCCCTACGACTTGTTGAGTGTTTTATGTACTCACGGCATATGCCTTTGTTGATCAGTTGAAGAATATCAAGCTGCTCAGGAGTTCTTTCAGAATGAGGACTATGAAGGTTTTGCGGATTAGAATGTATTCTCCACTCGATTGCTTGTGGGCATGTTGATTGGCCATTTCAAGGTTTTCATTCCGCTGCAAGAGTTTATTTGTTTCTTTAGCCCTGCGTGACAAGTTAAGTAAACATTGACCATAAGATCCAGTTATTTATTATTATTTGTTACTTTGAGATCTTTTTAGTTAAATCGAATAAATGGATGGTCTTTCATCATTGTTTCCTGTGTGAGCTAGCTACTAATCTGAGACTAGTTCAGAATACACATAGGGTTCCTGAATCGTATTTTTGGGTCCCGACAGAGGTGGTATCAGAGCCATATCGATTGTAGAACGCAACCTTAGTTAGCATGGTCGTTTTAGCTAAAAGCTTCAAAATTTATTTTCTAAATCAAATCAACTTAATCTGATTTAAGTGGTTGTTCTTTTCTCATCTCAGTCTATGTTATTCTTATCATACTCCATTCTTTCTCATCTTGTTCTAAGAGATCTCGTCTCTTGTCTTGTCTGAACTTTGATTTGTAATCTTAATTTGATTGCCTTGCCTGTTAATTTCTTTAGATGGTTCAAGTGTATCATGATCAAAGAGGAGATTGCCTGGACTTCTTCAGTGCTTGTTGCAGAGTTTGGGAACAAGCAGGAGTGCAACTTACTTCACAAAGGAAAAGAGAGTGAAGGGGCACACAATTGGATTCGAGATAAGGGTGTATTTCATCGTGAGGATTGGAAACCACATCCGTCACCATAGCATGAAGTGCCATGATGAGCTTGAGGACATGTCGTGATTAAAGTTGCGTAAAAGGCATTGAAGGATTTGCATATTACACCGGATCAATTTGTCCAAGTTGGTTCAAAAGTATATGATGCAAGTAGCATCAGTATGAGCTGTTCCTGAGCCAGAAGAAGAGTTGGAAGGATCCTCAATTCCATCACCAACTCCTTTGCCGTCACCTACTCCACCCAGTCCAAAAGAAAGGCGTCGAATCACCGGCAATCGTCAAGAGTATCTTCGTAATTTTGTTCCAGCTATTTGTCCAGAGTCTCCACCGGTATTTCGCAACTTCGTGGGTGTTCTCTGACAACTCAGAGCCGAAGTTGAAGAGTCTTCGTTCTCTAGCTTGAGTGGGAGCCGTCCTATTAGAGTCTTTAGTAGTGCTTCTAGACCATTGTTGCAATAGGTCTTTATTTGGGTTGTGTGTAAGTGGGAGCTGCAGTTTTGCTGTCAAACATTATGTTGCAGTCACACTAAGGCTTTAAGTTGAAGAGTTTATTTGTTTTTCATAGCACTTCAGCTATGTTTTGCTTGTCTTTTGTCTTTGGGTATAATTTGTTCCCCTAATTGAGTTGTTTACATCTTCTCTATCTGTTCTATCTCATCTATTGTGCTATTCCTCTCATCTACATTGCTTTTCTATCTTACCTACTAAAGCACAGTGGAGAATAAATGCAGATGGTTGACACTACATAACACATCAAGCCGTACTCGATCGAGATGATGCCAACGCCAACGCCAATGTCAATGCTAGTGGCCAATCACCGATCCTTGGAGCCGCAGATCCAAACATAGCACAACTTCTAGCAGCTCAAACCCAATTCATGAGTGCAATGATGCAAAATATGAACGCTATGATGACTCAGCAAAGTCAGACCGCCGTTGCAATAGTCAACTTGTTGAATTAAAATAACCAGAGTAACTAGAATAAATAAGCGGCGAATTGTTCCTTTATGACTCATCATCATTCCAAGTTATTGGAGTACATGAGGACCCGTCCACCTACGTTTTCTCATTCATCAGAACCTTTGGATGCAGAAGATTGGATTCGTTCAGTTGAGAAAAAGCTCGCCATTGCTCAATACAATGACCGTGAGAAAGTTCTTTATGCTTCACATCAATTGGAAGGTACGACCTTGAGAATGGTGGGAGAACTACACATGACTCATGAGAATTCACAAGCTATTACTTGGGAAGAATTTTGACATCGTTTAAGTCAAGCTCATGTTCCCGATGGTGTTGTGGAAATGAAGAAGAATGAATTTCGTGAACTACAACAAGGAAACATGTCTTTGGGAAAATATCTCAACAAGCTCACTCAACTTTCTCGCTATACTCCAGAAGATGTTGCTACGGATAATGCACGTCAAAAGCGATTTAAGCGTGGACTTAACCCCAGTTTGAAAGTGCAAGTTGTTGGAAATGATTATGTGGATTTTCAGCATATGGTGGATAAAGTTGTACTCATAGAAGATTTTCGTCGTGAATTAGACAAATCCCGCAAAAGAAAGATGATACAATATGGAGTTCATCAGAATCACTACAAAGAGCAGAACCAATGCTTTCGTGACCTTTTCGTTCCAATAATTCATCCATCGGATTCAGAACCCGCCTTGATGTCTCATCACGAAAATTCAGGAATTCCCAATGTTAACAACAACAATCATCAACCTCAGAGGACCAACAATCCAGCTGCAGGAATTCAATGTTATAACTGCCGTGAGCTAGGTCGTTATGCTAAGAAATGTCTGCAGAAGCAAGGGCCGACACCAATTCCTTTCAATTTGGGAGCTACACCAGCCAGGACTTCTGTACCAGGAGCAGGAAGAGGAATGCCTCAGACTCCAAATTGCGAATTACATGACGCGCTGGGTTTAGTTACATACATTAGAAACTTTAATATGCACGAATCAACAAACCGAAATACAACTACGATGCATGTATGCCTCAACGTCCGCCATGTCAATCGCCTTGAGTGGGCGGTCGGATGAGGTCCCCGTGACGCTGTTCGGACTGCCGATGTCTCCTTCATCCTGTGCATTTCTCATAGGGCATTTCTTAAAGGTGTGCCCAAACTCCCTGCAAATGGAGCACTTCTTCGACTGACGTCAAACTTCGCTTCATCCATGTCGTTCGATCGTTGTACTGTCATGACCAACCCTTCCCTTCAGCCTATCAATATCTGCGGCCCAAATAAGTTGCTCCTAGGTCGGATTGCCAGTGAAATGGCCAACCACATTGTAACCATGCAGCTCTGCACTCTAGGTTTGCATCACCTCTTCCTTGTTGAAATAATCAGAGAGGTACTGGCCGGGATGCTGCGCCACCGTCGAATATGCGGCCATGACATGTGAGTAGGGCCTATATAGAAGAAGAGGCTTGTTTGAGTGCATACTCAACTAACGCAGCGTAGTGTGCACTCATGAGTGATCCTCTCGTAGTTAGATCATGACGTCCTTTATCTCTGTCTGATATCTCGGCGAAGCTCCCTTGTACCCATCTTAAATGCCGATGCATCTCACCCTTCTTGCTCTTCTCCTCCATGTACTTGGTGATCATGGCGAGTCTGATGCTCTGTCATTTGCCATAGAGTGATGCATTGTTTATACATCAACAAAGTAATTTGTGATCTTGCGAAGAATTGTCTCCACAATACCAACCAAAAGGAGACACCTGACGCCGCTCATGACCCAATTGTACATCTCGGCTAGATTGGTTGTCATGACACCATATCGAGCACCACCCCTGTCATGTAGGAGCGACCACTTCTCCTTAGGCTCTTTCACTGCGCCCTGTCTTCCTCGCCACACGAGGATCATCGTAGGTATGCGTGGCCATGCTTGGGGCACAGTCGATGCTTATAGCGGTCTTTTTCGCTGCCTCCCTTCTGTGTGTTCAGGTTCGCTCATCCAGAATCTTTCAGAGTACGTCAAACTTTCATTACTAGTTCTGGTTGCACAACTGCTTGAACATGTTGATCAAGTCCTTATTGTGGAACTGTTTGTAGAAGTTTGCACCCAAGTGTCTCATGCACCACCTGCTCTGCAGATCCACCCATAGAAGTGGTTTGTTCTCTCCTTGTTGTAGCTGAGTTATTGCACTTAGCAGACCCGCATACCGATCATGTATGATGCATACGTCAGGATGGCCCTGTACAACAAAAATAATCAAATTCCTTAGGAACCACAACCAGCTGTCCGTGTTCTCGCTTTCAACGAATGCAAATGCCACGGGAAGAACCTGATTGTTCTTGTTCGTCGCTATTGCAGTCAGTATCTGGCCCTTGTACTCTTCAGTCAGGAATGTGCCATCCACGCACAAGATTAGACGGCAGTACCGGAATGCATTGATGCATGGACTAAAGGCGAAGAATGCTCGCTTCAGTACCATCTTATTACCCTACTTCGGATGCATGGAATCTTCAATGACGACATAAGTACCGGGATTCCTGTCCTATATGACCTGTAGTTGGCCAGGCAGGTTGTGGTAGGAGTCCTCGAACGTACCGAAACTTGATTCTAATGCCTTCTGTTTTGCCCTCCACGCCTTGGCATAGCTGACTGTGTACTGGAACCTTGCCTCAATCTCCCAAATGATGGATCGTGGCATAAAATCTAGATTATCCACGATCTCACCGTACATGATGTTTGTGATAAAGCGATGTGAGTTCTTGTGGGCTGCACTGAATCAGCGATGACACATGTGCGAGGGACCACTATGGAGCAATTCCAGTAGGTGTCCCACTTAGACTGAAATGTGTGCACTCGTGCAAAGGCATCCCTCTATGTCGTACTTCAAGTCATAGCATCTTGGGTTAGACTTGACGACTGTGAATGTATGCCGCACTAACAAGGCCCAGAATTCGATCACCTCTTGCATGACCTCCTTGCATTTGTACATGGCTCCTTGCCTGACCTCTCTCTGGTCGCACTCCCACGGCACACGGGAGCCTTCGTTAACGATGAGGTTGTCGAACTGGTATGTGTTCCACTCGGATGGAACCGTCTACTGTTCCACAGCATCCTCGTCGTCGGATTCTTCATCTTCTGACAATATCGTTTAGTCCTAGTCTTCGAGATCCATCCTTTGGACTAGGACTTCCATCTCCTCACCCTCGTCGGTAATCCCACTAGCTTGCTTGACTGAAGGAGCTCCTTCCATATGGTCTTCATCAACTCCCGGATCTTCGGCCATTGTGTGCGTCGCGCTGTGGCTGGAGTCTCCGACTTCTTCTTCCGTATCACCACCCCCTTCTTGTTCAGCCGCCAATGCAGGAGTGGGCTTGGCATATGCCTGGGCCAAAAGGACCAAATCCCACCGTTCCCCCTCACCCTACGTACATATGATTGCCATGACCTTATTCCCTTGAGGTGCACTAACTCCCAATATGTGTCCTGTAGTGCTTGGTTGGCAAGGCAACTCAATCTCAGATTATACACAGCCTGGTCCAAAACGAATGTGTGGAATAACCACGCATCTTAACACCCCATGTACGCTACTTTGGTCTTGTTAGGACCATGGTCGCCAATTGGAAATAACGCAAATCAATCCTTTGGGACCCTCTAAAATAGTCCTCTAACTGTAGTAAAATTTGAAATTGGTGTCGTCCGACAGATTTGGCGTACTGCGTCGTAAACAAGATTACCACGATTAACCACATAAGTAAAACTAAACTACCCACCAAAAAAGGATTATGTACAGAATATTACACTACGTAACTGTATATTTAAAACTATGTAATCCATCCGGTTAAAAAAAATTACCTACAAGGTGGACGACTGTATGGGTAGCGTTTTCTGGCTTCTCTCCTCCCCTCTACTCCTCTCTCTTCCCTCCCCTCTTTCTCTTTTTTTTGAAAAAAGTGAGTTATGCCAGATTTTTTTGGTTTTTTAGACAAGGACTTGCGGGATCCCTGTCTCCATTTGAAATTACGATTTTCCTAAATTTTAATATTAAAAAATTTAGGGACTGGCGGGATCCCGGTCGCCATTTGAAATGGTGATTTTCCTCAATTTTAATATCAAAAAAATTAGGAACTTGCGGGATCCCTGTCGCATGGTGTATTGTGATCTTTTCGGTCTGCAAAAGTGGCAGTGTGTGGCGTGAGTGGATGCGGTCTTTAAGGTTTGAAAAGGTGGCACATCAGAGTGCAGTCTTTTCGGTCTGAAACAGTAGCGTCGTAGTGTGCGGTCATCTCGCTCTGCAAAAGTGGGGTGTAAAGGCTAGAAGCAGGGTGGTGTGGGCTGTCGCAATGCTAACTCCCTCACATGGTTACCTGTACACACATGGAAAAATAGTATCGAAACACGAGACTAGCATAATATAAGTTGTACAAAATTTCATATTTAAATGGCATGACTAATATTTACAAGAACAAATATCTACTCACGGGCTTTCTTGGGCGTACCCCACGTGTGGCCCTTAGCCTTGTTCGGGGCGACTGTGGGCATCCGGAGAGGATGGAGCTGTCCCGAACCCGGTGGGACGCGTCGCACTGGCCACGATACGTCGTGCACAGCACCACCGGCCTCATGCGTATGGCTGGATCACCTCCACCTCCAGGTCCGCCAGCTCACGTGCGTAGCGGATCATGTACTTGTCGACGCTGTTGTGAGAACCCGCGTAATTAAACTAAGCTAATCAGCAGTAATTGGTAATTAACATAAGTAAAAATTTCATTAAACCAATGTCAAGCATAATCTCAGATAATTTTAAATCACACAATCAACACAATGGACTTTATAATTTGTGCAAACATCATGTCACCACACCAAAGTTTATACAACAATCTATTTACAAAAAGGAATTAAAATTTTACAACCCAACGCTTATTACAGGATTAACGTTACAACTCATTTACAACCTACAAGAATTAATTTAAATTACAAATCAATAAGCATGCATTCATACCACCAACGCCCTCCATGTCATCTCATCCAGTTGTTTCTCCACCTTTCCATTTCAACAATCCTAACCCTAGAACCGGTATTCTAGAATGACCATAGTTGGGGAGTGCTAACCTAACGGGGTTTTGAAATTGTTATTAAATTAAAATCCGCTAACAAAAAGAATCATCTGACTAGTATGCACATAGTCACACATATTATCGCTAAGTATTTAATTATGTATTTATTTAGTTTTAAGCTCAAGCTTGTTGCGTGCAGATTAAGCCACGAGAGGTGGTAGTTGATACGGGTTTCTTCGGCGACGATCTTTTCTACTCTTTTGAAGGCAAGCTACTCCCTTGATCATGAACATAGCTATATTAAGTGTAAACCGTATCTTGCTCTATCATATATGTATTGCATCAAAACTATTTTTTCAAAACTAAATTTGATTAAGATGAAATTGGGAAAATAAGAAATGAGATGAAAGAAAGGAAGAAATGAAAGCTAATAGGTTGGTAAAAGGGGGCCCGGGCGGGGGAACACAATGACGACAATGATGATGAGGTAAGAGGTGGGCCCCTTTTTACGAATGGTTATAATATAATGACCAACAAAACTCTTACTCGGTCAGAGGCCGTAATTCAGTACCAACCATTTTCCTGTTTTGGCGGGCGAAAGGTTACCTTGATACGTAATTATGATCTCCACAATGGGTCACATTGGAGTGTTGGGCACGGGAGGGAGCCGCCCCAAGGTGGAGTGTTGAGCACGGACGATAGCCGCCTCAACCAACATTACTGAAACTCGGTGTATGACGAGGTTAGCAGCGTGATTAAATCAGCATCAACAGAAAGTAATGGGTGGAGACTTAATCACGTAACCTGGAAAACGTTTTGTATTCTGAACTCGAATCCGCATCAAAGGAAATGCAGGGGACCCGGTTCATTTAGAGCTCAAAATTACTATGGGTAAAGTGGTACAAGCCTGCGCAGTGCTATACAAAATCATGAATTCATACCAGTCTCTTGGATTGGGGTCTACGGGAACCGTCGGGGGTCTATCTTCTCTCTGAGTAATCAAATAGTCTCTTTATAATTAAAATTACAACCTAAGTTTTGAAAACTATTTTCAAAATAAGAGAAAGGTAGGAATTTTGATAAGGATGAAATTTAGAGTCATCAAATGCATTTTAGCTATTAATGCTTGTTGAGTACACTATAGTACTCACTCTTGCTATCTCTCCCTTTGCTTAGATCCAAATCCGGCCGGGAGTTATCCCGAGTGGGATGAGGAGCTTGCAAGTACCAATGCAACCGCGGGAGGGGAAAGCACTGACTTCGAGGACCAGGGCGAGATGAGCGCCATCTTTAACGTGTGGGACAAATAGGTGGCTAGTACTTCAAGGCAGGCGAGAGAAGAAGAGAAGCTCCCTTTTGTTTTTGTGTGATACTTGTAATAAGAACTATAGCCTTGCGTGGCTATTTTTGTAATAAAAATATACAGTTTTCTATCTTATTGTTCTGCTACGTAACTCTGGTAAAGGCTTACTATTCGTTAGAGTAGTGTTCTACTAAGCAAACGAATAGTAATCCGTGTGCCTAAGTGTGATTACCGTTGGGGTAATGACACGGGGCGTTGCAGGTGGTATCAGAGCAATAAGATCAGGCCACGCTAATAAAATAGAAACTGTTGCAGAACTTAAGAATGATTTTCTTGCTTGCTATATGGCACTAAGTATTTTATGAATCCTTGCCTCCATATCAATTTCTACTCCAAACCCTTTTTAATAGTATTATGTTAAAAAGCTTACCTCTTCTTAAAGTGACAATCCTGCTAACATAGAACCATCTCTAAGTTAATTCTTCGTTCGAGAGAGTGCGGGGGAAATACGTTATTGTCTTAGGATCAGTATGGATATCTCATACGAGCAGATGGTTAGACTTCAGCTCAACCTAGGATAGAAAATATAGGCGGTGGGTGCAGTATCATAAGATTTAGACTTAGTGCCTGGACTAGAGGCATGGAGTAGAACTCTGGCATGGACCTGCTCTTCCACTTGTTGGATAAGTATGGACCATACCCATAGCATTCCTTATCTCTTCATTTGAACAGTCAGCACTCTAAAAGAATGAAAGCATACTTAAAGAAAACACATAAAGGCTGACGATGTAAAAGTGTGACTTATCTCATTTCTGCATATCAGTTTTTCTGAACGAGTGGTCCGTGGCACTCCGAGCGTGTAGCTCTGGCGTACCCAAGGGCGAAATCCTGGGCGTACTCAGGAATGAGCCCTGAGCTTCTCCCAACGCGTAGTTGGGCGGTCTCAAGAACGGAATCTCGAGCGTACGTGGGCACGTGGATCCAGGGTAGTGTAGGTTCGCACTCAGAGGCAAGCTCTGAGCGATCCCAAACACGTGGTTTGGGCGGTCTTGAGAACGGGATCTCAAGCGTGACTGAGCACGAGAGACTCAGCTAGAGTAGGAATTGGATCTTTTTGCATCTCCTTGTTTCTTGGTGTTATTCGCCTCATGTATACGGATTAATGCAAATCACCCGCGGTTAACTTCTGCCAGATAAATGTAATGCCTTCTTCTCTACCACAAACTACTGCTAAAGAAGTAAGAAAATAATGCTACCATCAATAGACTCCTCAAGATGAATATGCCACCAACATAACCACTAAGGTAACCATTTCTTGACACCTCCCCCTATAGGATGGAAGGTCAAGGAAGCGGAGAACGTGAATTGAGATTGACATTGGAACTCATGCCACAAGACTAGCCAACAGAGAATCCAGCAACGAACCTCAATGAGTTAGCACCCGGTCAACCCCAAGCCACTACCATACCAGAAACTAGTCAACTGCTACCTACTAGAGCAATAGATCCCCTGGGCATAATGGCAGATGTACTCAAATTCTTAGAGAACAACAGAAGAGAAGCCCAAGAAAACCAAAACCGCTTTATGGAGGCCTTGTTGACTCGAATGGCACCTACTACCTCTCCACCAGCACGCGGGGTTAGTTTGGGTGATTTCCTTAAAACTCGCCCCCTACCTTTGCCAAAGCCACTGATCCACTAGATGCAAGTGACTGGTTGATCGAGATAGAAAAGAAGCTGGACACAGTAGGATGTTCGGATGCAAAGAAAGTATGGTATGCATCACACCAGTTGACCGGACCAGCAGCTACCCGGTGGCTCAATTATAACCGCAACCGTGTCAGCGAGCAGCCACTCACATGGGCCGAGTTCAAACTACGTTTCACTGAAACCCATGTACCTCCAGGAAATATGGAATTAAAGAAGAATGAGTTTAGAGCCTTAACTTAGGGAGTGAAGAAGATGATAGAATATCTTAGTCAGTTCAACGATCTCTCCCGCTATGCCCTAGCTGACATTGACACCGAGGAAAAGAAGATAGAGAAATTCCTGGATGGAATGCACCCATATCTTAAAATGCTTCTATCCATCCACAGAATCACCGAATGCACCCACATTGTCATTTTGCCGCAACCTCCCCCTGAGGCCGCGACCTCCCCTTTTGTCGTTTTGCCACGACCTTCCCCTGAGGCCACGACCTCCCCTTTTGTCGTTTTGCCGCGACCTCTCTCTGAGGCCACGACCTCCCCTTTTGATGTGACATCCCTAAGGTTAAGACCCCCCTTGGGTTAAGACCACCCCTTGTGGTCAAGACCTCCCCTAGGTCACGTGACACCCTTTGGTCAAGACCTCCCCCTTGGTTTGACCACCCCTTGTTAGCTTTGACCAGGTCCCACCTGTCAGTCCTGCTCATCTTCTCCTTCCTCTTTGTTGTGTTATTGTTGACACATTTGTCCTTGCGCATTAAATGATGTTGTGTCGCATTTAATGTTGTCACTTCTACAGCACCTGCTCCCATCATCTCATTCACCTGCTCGGCATGCTTTGTCCTGTCACACGTGCCCTTGATCGTGTGCACCTTTGAGTCCTCCAGTGACTCTCTCCTGGCTATATAAGCCTGAGCAGCCCTCTATCATCACCTTTTGCCAATTCTCTTGCTATCGCTAGTTCTTCCGTGCTCCAAGCTTTGTCACCAAGGACACCGCCAGAGCCTACGCCATCTTCAACCGCCTCATCGCCAGGGATTCACCAGAGCATTGCGCCATCTTCGATCGTCGTCGTCACCATCGCTGCCATCGTCGTCCTCCTCCAGTCTTCTCCGGCCTCTCTCTCTCTCTCTCTCTCTCTCTGTCTTGGTGAGTTCCTCCGTGCCTTGTTTCTTTTCCTTGTTCCTATGACTACGTTGCGTAATCGTATTCGTCCCTGTGACTACGTTATGTAAGTCGTATCCTGTTGTTTTATCCTTACGACTACGCTGCATAGTCGTATTCTGTTGTAGTCCTCGTACGACCACTTTGAGTAGTCGTATTGTCCTCAGGACCTCCTATATCTTTTTGTCGTTTCCCTAGGATCACCTCAGGACCTCATGTATCCTTTTTGTCGTTTCCTCAGGACCTCTTCCTTAGGTCCTCCCTCTCCGTTAGACCTCCTCCCGAGAGCCGTCGCAGTCGGCCCCACTCCGTGGACCTCGGGCACGCGGGCGCGCTTCTTCTTCCCCTCGTTCGGGTCCGGACGCTCCGCAAGACGAACCGACGTGGCGTACGCCCGGTTCAAGCGAGCTTCCCTCATGACCATCCAGCGCTTCGCATGCTCTTCGCCCGTGTAGGGACCCAAGAGCAGCTCCATAGCTCGGGCCGCTTCGGTGATAGGCGCGACTACTAGGGAATAAGCGGGCTTGGTCAGTAGTAAAAAAAGTAAAAAGTCTATTTCGCAACCTTGAACTATTCGAAAAGTCTGGATTTTAACACTGAACTACAAAACCGGACCTCCTACACCCCCAACTATCAAAACCGTTCATTTTACCCTCCCTCAACCCAAACAGGGGTGGTTTTGGGTGATGTGGCGCTGACGTGTGAATGGTTTTGACATGTAAGATTATTTTCGATGACAAGGTAGTCACTTAGCAAATAAAACAAAAAATCTATTTACGAGGGCCCACATGTCATCCTCTCATTCCTTTCTTTCCACTCAGCCGAACCACCAAGCTTGGTCCCGACGCCGCCGGCCACCGGCTACCGGCGCCACTGCCTTGGCCCGCCCGCTGCTTGGCTCGGTCTTGACCCCTACACCTCCCTCTGGCTGCGCCACCTGCTCCCTCTAAGCCTGTGCGCGTGCTCGGCCCGTTGCACACCGGCCCAGCCGGCTCGGCCTCCCCCTCTCCTCCGTGCTCCATCTTTTCCTAGAGCTGTGCCACCACCTCGGCGGATGAGAGTGGGCAGAGGAGTGTGGAGGCGATGAGGCGGGGCACACGCATGTCGGCAGCGACGACGAGCTCGTTGGGGTAGTGCTCCCAGAGTTGTGCCGCCACCTCCATAGATGAGAGCCCCCACGCGGTGGAGACGGCGAGGCACGCCTCACCCTCCTGGACGGTGCGTGTCCATGCTGGGAACTACTGGCCGGCCTCACCCATCCTCAGAAGAAGGCGCATGGTAGAGTTGTTGCTGGCGATGACGCCGTAGAGGTAGCAGACGTGGGGGCTGTCGGCGACCATGGCGCGGAGGAAGGGGCCCAATAGAGAGAAGAGGGAGATGGAGAAGGAGAAAACAGAGGAGAAGCAAGGCGTGCAGGGACCGTGCTTCTTCTCCCCCAAATCTCCAAATCCCTAAATCCCCCAAATCTCCAAATCCCTAAATCCCCCAAATCGATATGAAACCATCGATGCCGCCGCCGCCATCGCCCCCTTCCCGTACTCACAAGCACGGCCTCGGCACGGTGAAACTGGTGGTCGCCTCGGCTTGGCCCAAGGTGGCCTGAGGCGTGCTGGCACCAGCGGCAGCCATGGCGTGAAGGTGGAGGTTGGCGACGATGGTCTCTAGCGAAGGAACATGGCGTGGAGGTGGAGGTGGAGGTCGGTGACGCTTGGTACAAGGTTGGCGAGGTCGTAGGCGGCCTGGGTTGGCTGGAGGCATGGAGAGGGAGGAGGAGGCGGTGGTGGGTGGCGGTGGAGGCATGAAGAGGGTGGGAGGATGAGGAGGTGGAGGCATGTAGAGGGGGGTGGAGGAGGCGGCGGGGGCGGCTCGAGGGGGCATGGAGAGGGGGCGGAGGAGGCGGCTCGGGGGAGGCATGGAGAGGGAGGGAGGAGGCGGCGGGGGACGATGCGGTGGAAAGGGAGGCAGGGGAGGGGCGTGAAGGTGAAGGAAGGAGAGAGAGAGAGAGAGAGAAAGGAAAAGTAGCACTGACATGTGGGCCCCACCTTACCCAGCAAAAACCACCATCATGTCAGCAAAAACCGCCTCCACGTCAGCGAAAACCGGAGGTGGGAAGGGGCGAAGGGTGAAAACAGAACGGTTTTGAGAGTTGGAGGTTGTGTTTTAGACGGTTTTGATAGTTGGGGGTGTAGAATGTCCAATTTTGTAGTTTAGGGTTGAAATCCAGACTTTTCAAATAGTTCAAGGTTGTAAAATAGACTTTTTCCAAAACAATAAGTACCAAGAACCGTACCTTCGCGGTCCTTCACAGTAATAGTTGGGAGCCCGCACTTCGGGGCCCCAAGTTCCACACGCCACCCCTCGCCCAGGGGCCAGACCCCGAATGTGCAAAATTCCTCCACGAGGTCGTGCATGGAGAGCCGTTTCGTCGCGTTCAGTAGAAGGTGGAGGAGGGCCTCCTCCCTCAAGGTCAGGACGATCTCCGGAGCGACGGTAAGCTGTATCAGCCCACCCTGAGATTGAAGACCCTCGTCCGCCGGAGAAGAGTGGTAGAACCACCTCCGCATCTGGTCCGTCTCCCAACGGTTGCGCGCGGCGGTGCGGCACGTACATTTGGCACGCGCCTTCAATTGAAAATTGACACTGCCGAAGTTCAGTGTCTCGCCGATCATCTTCTTTTTCTTCGGCTGGCAGCGCCCATCGTGCAGGTAGGAGAACATGCGCCCATCACCGCTGGTCCCAGCAGATCATAGGATCCATTCGAAAACCCCCAACTTTACAAGGGAGTTCGACGCCAACTGCGCCAACTCTACCCCGTAAAGCTGGAGCACCAGAGAGACCAACCCGATGCAGGGGATCCGAAGGCCAGCGTCGAAGAAAGTGACGAAGACCACCGCCTCGCCCGGCTGCGGCGCTAGCACTGTCTCTGTCCTGGGAGTTCGGACCTTCGCAAGGCTCTCCAGCTTGCCCTCGTCCACGAGGGTCCAGAAAACTATATCCGTTATGGTGGACCTCCCAAGGTCAGTTGTGTACAAGACTCCCCCCCCCAGGCGGCCCTCCTTGTTCGCTTCGTCATAACCGGAGCCCCTTGCAAAACCTCGAAAACAAGGCAAGCACCGCAAAACTAAAGGCACGGTGGTAGGAGTTAGAATTGGCAACCAGAGAATAAAGAATGGGAGGGGGGGTGTGACCCCCTATTTATACTCATCAGGACTGCAACCAAACAAAGCGGGTGGAGCTGAAGAGCCACAGGCCACTCACCGTGCAGCACATGGCACACCCAAACAGCACACCCTGCCAACATCATTATGGCGCGCAGTACCCAACCACTACGCGCGCTATTCGAAGGGGTGCCATCAATTCTAACCGGCGCTATTATGGCGTTGCCCAACCACTACGCACGCCAACCAAAGGGACGCCTCCGAGGCCGACCCCCGCGGCGGCGAGGAGCCTATTGAACGTACGCTTCGCCAGGCTGAAGGGGACCGTGTCGGGACCCAAAAATATGATTCAGGAACCCTCTGTGTATTCTGAATTAGTCCCAGATTAGTAGCTAGCTCACACAGGAAACAGTGATAAAATACCATCAATTTATTCGATTTAACTAAAAAGAACTCAAAGTAACAAATCATAATAATAACTGGACCTTATGGTCAACGTTTATAACTTGCACGCAGGCTAAAGAAATAAATAAACTCTTGCAGAGGAACGAAACTTTTGAAAAGACCAATCAACATGCCCACATGCAATCGAGTGGAGAACGCATCCTAATCCGCAAAACCTTCATAGAACTCCTGGGCGAAGAACTATTGAGCAGCTTGATATGCTTCAACTGATCAACAATGGCGCAAAGCCGTGAGTACATAAAGCATTCAGCAAGTCGTGGAAAATGTATGTAAATAGTATTCATGCAAGGCTTGAACAAATGTTAGCTGTATGGTTCTTTTGTAGAAAGCAGCATTGACGATAAATACAATAGATAGATTTAAATGCGTATTTGAAAATAATAATAAATAATTAAACAATTTCTTTTAAACTACCAGTGAACTTTCCATTCACTTCCCAAGCAAATCACCAAGTGAATTATCCGTTCACCAAACAAACATTATATTCATCAAGTGAACTTTTCATTCACACTCCAACACATTTTATAAGAAACTTTATCTCTCGTGTGAAATCCCGAGCATGTCCATAACCATGAGACACAACTATTAGAATAGTTTTTCACTGCAGAGATTGTGCTGACTTTTCCCACATGACACGACTTATCTAGTTTGTTTGGCATCCGTCGATACCACTGCCCACTACCTTAGGTAAGCAGTCTAAAGCACGCGACAAGGCCTTTACAAAGTTCTATTTTGACCCGGTTCTGCTCGCTAATATTTCAACACTGAATGTCTTACCAACCAGATAGGGGCTCCCTCTTGCGCCAAACACAACCCAAACAGAACCAAATCAAAACATCACTAATTAATTAGCCAGATCCCGCCCATACAAGACATGTGGTTGTACGGTTAAGGCCCAGTTCAATGACGCACAAGATTAAGTCCTTGACAAGTTACTCAGGTGATCTTTCCACAAATCCACAACGTGTTAAACCACACCCCCACTATCCACCATTCACTCGCACAAGCTAAAACCATTTTGTTTAACCAAGACCAATGACATACCCTGTCATAATACATAAATTTTAACAACAGTGGCTAACCACCATAATTCCATATCTCATTAAGTCAAGATTAATCATTATGACACATGTGATAATGAACCCATCGTAACTAAGCTGAACTAAGCATCTGTACGATACCCATGTTGGTGATACGAATATGTCCAACTAAAATTATCCATGCTAAGGTGACAAAGGATTCATGGCATTCAAATAATCAAAGGAGGTATAATGACAATATGTGATAACTAATCCCAAAACAATTTGTATAAAGATAGCATGCAATTGCATAAAACAATATACTTTTGAAATCGTAGGTTCAATATGATAAAAGGACCATGACTTGCCTTCAAATAAATTCTGGAATTGATCTTGATCTTGGTGAACTCCTCCTTGCTCAAAACTTCCCGAAGTATCAACGTCTACTCGCAAACAAAGCAAATAAACCAAATAAATAAATAACAGAGAGAACACAAACTTTAAAAATTAAATAAAAATCTTAGATAAATAGATCTCGAATTTAGATGAATTTAGGAATTTGAATGGACTAAATCGGAGTTCGAAAGCAAAATATATGGGCTTTGGAAGATTGAAATCACATGAAATCATGAAAATCATAATTTATGGATTTACCGGAATTACTTTTCTGAAGGAAAAGATAATTATGACGTTAGCAAAGGTTTTCGGCTGAAAAAGGAAATAAAAGGAATTGGTTGACAAGTGGGACCCACTTGGCATAGAGATGGTGTATGGTGGAACGAGTTCAAGGATGTTTGGTCTCAGGTGGGACTTAGGTGTGCCACATGGCTATGACCTAGCAGCCGACTGGATGCCACATGGGCCAAGAATCTGAGGTAGCACAGAGGTGGAAGGGTTATGTGGCATGAGATGGCAGGGAGAGAACACAAGGGAGACGCTCCAGAGAACAAGGCCGGCGTCTTGAGCCCGACGGCGACGGCAATGGGCGGCAAGAGAGCTCCGACGAGGCAGCAAAACGAAACCTCAATGATGCGAGGATGCTCCGGGTGGTAGTGGCTTGGCGAGTCCAGCGATGACACGGCAACGGTGGCGACATTGGAGGCAGTGAAGAGCTCGGGTGCGACGACTCCGGTGAACCAAGGTCGCCCGAGCAAAAGTATGGTGAGCACCGGTTTGGCGAAGGCACGAGGATCATAGGGAACACCTTGAGGAGGCTGGAGGTGGACCATCGGCGAAGAAATCCGGCGATGAAGAACTCTGGTGGCCGCTCGGTTCTTGACAAAATCCGCTGCGACTAGATTAAAATCGAGGATGAGGTTTTAGGGTTTCAAGAGAGGTGACACGGGCGAAAAGATTGACATGGTCGGCTCTTTAAATAGGGCCAGGATGAAGGAGTTTCAAAAGGAGCCAGCGGCGCTGTGCGAGTCCTACTCGGGCACGGGACAACACTCGTGAAGAAGGAGACGATGTGGCATGCGGGGTCCACCGACAGAGAAAGAAGCCAAAAAGGAAAAAGCCAAGGCAGGCTCTCGGCTGGGCCACGCGCATGGGAAAGGAATAGCAGAAGCGGACCAAAGCGGAAGCGGGCTTCGGCGTTGAGGAAAACAAAGGTGGGCCCAAAGAGAATGGGTTTCGGCCCAAAGAGGTTTTCTGATATTTTAATTAGCTTTTCTTTTTAGAAAATAGCAGAAAATACAAATAGCAGCTAGAAAATAGCAAATGAGTTTGGAAAAATTCTAGAAAAATCTAGAAAATATATCTAAGCACATAGAATCTAAATAAAATAATTTTGATAATAGTTGATGTTGAGATTATTCATATTAAATTATTTTTGAACTCTAAAAATTTCAATTAAGCTTTAACTTTAACAAGAAAATTCAAATAGTTATTTTTCTTTTTAAAACTTCAAAACAAACCAAATTTTTGGGATGTTTCAAACGGTGTGCCTGGGGGAGGAGGGCGTGATTTCAGCCATGACGAAGCATAACTTCAACCGCAAGGGGCTTGTCGTAGGGGCGGCCCACCAGCCCTCACAACCCGACGAACACCACAAGCGCACCCCCTCCCCCCCTGGAGGGGTCCCGAAGGTCACAAGAGGGGCCCCGAAGGAGGCCCGAAGGCCTCAAGAGGTTCCCCGAGGGGCCACTGGAGGTGCCCCGCAAGACCACCTTGTGGGCAACAAAGGGTGCTCGAGGCCCTCTCGGCCCGGAGCCGCCCCGCGAGATGCGAAGGGAGGAGAAGGCAGATGGACCAGGTGCACCAGTTGGGTAAGCCAAGACCAAGAAGGTCCACCGTGGGCCGAAGGCTACACGTAGGGGTAGAAAAAGCCCCTGCAGCCCCTATGGGTGCAGTACCTTTCTAGGAGTAGATCTGTAACCTCATGTACCCTGTCGGAAAGCTATAAATAGCCACCTCCCCCGTGTAATGAGACATATCCCAATTTTCGAGGCAATTAATACACATTTACTCGACATCCTATCCCTCTTCAAAGATCCTCGATCCTCTCGAGACACCGGGATCCCTTTTCTCTGTCTAGTCTTTCTTGCTATGACAATTAGTTTCCTTGTCACTACAAGCAAATTTAAGCGATGAATGTTGTCAAGTAGCATGCTTCGTTAGACATTCATGGGAGCATTCATTTTACTTTGTCGACTAGATTGTTTGGTATTCTTAGATCTGCATGTTCTAAAAACATATATAGATATGTGTATCCAATCTACAATGGCATGATAGCCATGCGCGTGGAGTTATTCCAGTTTACATTGACAAGTCAATTTAATTGCATATCCTTATGTATTTCTCCTATGGTCACTTTTGCCTATTCATTTCTGCGGGCCAAAAATTGCCATAGTATTGTAGGAACATAAAATAAATGGATTTAATTGATTTTGCAAATAAAGATGGCCCTATAAATTATCGAACCTGAATGAGCAATTCATCATTATTTTCTTGGAGATAATTTTCTTGAGCTACAAAAGATGTGTTGAGCTCAGGTCCCCAACCATTTCATTTTTTAGTTGTTACCCATTTCCTTAGTATCTTATCTACTCCCTTTTATAGGATGTGACAAGCTAGGAAAAAATTGGGGCTAATTTCTGCACAAGAAAGGGTAATGCCGTTTCTATTGCAGTTTTTCTGTTGGAATATTCAGCGAAAACATGCACTTTAGGTTCTGTTTGGCCCAAAAATAATCAAAACAAGCAATGTACTATACATGAACATATTTTCTTATCTATTTATGTGTTCAGGCTTCTTCTAAATTTCAGATTGCCAATTGTTAGTGTTTTCCTATGAGAAGCAACACCATAGCTGAAAATTGAAGACTCAGTGCAAAGATCAACCGCGCCAACTGTTTTCAGGTTAGTCTTGCTTGATAAATTCAAACCTTGTCGTATATCTACATGTTGTCTTTTGCTGTTGTGCGAAGATCATGTTGATCATGGTAAATCATTGCATGATTAGACCATATTTCGGAGAATGGAAATATTATTGCATGGTTAGGCCATATTTAAGTAGCTACGCAATTCTAAACTCCCAGACTCATGCAGCTTGAGCATCTTCCTGTCTACTACTTCGTCTCCCTTTTGTTGTATTAGCTGCTTACCTAATATCCCTCTGTAACTTGAGACCTATGGATTGGTATGGTAGCAATTACTACCGTCTCATCCGGTTTCTCATGCTACTTACCGATTTGATCACATAGCTATGTATAGCCACTTGTACATAAATGAACTAGACTTCCTCTCTTTTTTCATGGAGAAACCCACGGTGAAATGAGCATGGTAAGTCCTATCCCCGCTCCATTTTTATCGGGTCTTGTTTTTCTGTGATGAAAACACGAGCTAGCAGCTTGCATCCAGACGAGCTCAGGCAGAATGGGCACGACTAGAAATCTTGTGGACTCTGCAATCTGCATGCTAAGCTTGCTCTGAATTCCTCTTCTTTTTTCCTGTTTCACTTTTTATTATTCGAACCTATCCATTCATCATTCACATTCCTCCAACTTCAATGGTACTAGGAGATCATCCGTGCGACTGCACGAGGCACACGCAGTGCATGATCGAAGGCGGGACCCACAGGAGCAAAACATGATAGGGGCACGCACAGCTGCGAGACCCACCGGACGTGCGTGTTGAGGAACCATCGCTGGCGAGTCCAGTCCGAACGATTACCTCATAGACAAGTATAGAATCGTAAGAACAATGCAAGAACACAAGAACAAAATAAGAGATTGAACACAGAGATATAGGGGGCTTCTTGCTTCTCTTTATTCCATCATCAATCGATTAATTGTTTACAGTGAATAGCATCCCCTATTTATAGGCTACAGTCCCTGCTAGGGTTTGGGATGGGGAGCCCATACATGGGCCGGCACAGGCCGGGCCCATAGTTTCTAACACTCCCCTTGGGCACCCATCCTTACATGTTCATGCCTCATCAAAACTCCATAAAAATCCAGTGGGAAAAATTTGGAGAAAGAGCACATGATACAAGTTCTGCTGCGTTAACTAATTGCCTCATTAAAAACCTTAGCCGAGAAACTTCAGAAAACTCGTCAAGGAAAAAGAGTACAATCCACCCAATTTCATTTAATCTCCAGATTTACTCTTTGGGTACTCGATCCGTGATCAAGCTTCAATAATGAGTTCGTGAAGATTCTCCCCGACTCGTGACTTCTAAGTCTCGTCATTACAATTCCACACATGCACCTTTCAAAGCTAGATCTTTGTCGAAGTAACTTAGTGAATAAATCTGCAAGATTTTCACATGACTTAGTATCTTGAGATTTTAATTTCGTCCATCTTTTGCAATTCATGAGCAAAGAAGAACTTGGGGTTGATATGCTTTGTGAGAGGACTATTCACATAACTCATCTCGCACTTGTGCAACACAAGCTTCATTATCTTCATAGATAATAGTAGGGGTTTATTGATATTCAATCCACACGATCGCTGGATGTGGTGAATCATCCATTGAAACCAAACACATTCTCGTGAGGCCTTGTACAATGCTATGATTTCCAAGTGGTTCGTCGGAGTCGATACAAGACTCGCTTAGATAATTTCCATGGAATTACAGTTCCATCACATAGGAAACATAGCTTGCTCTACAACTTGGTCAGTCACGGGTTCTCTGTACCCCAGCATCTACATAGCCATTCATATTCATGTCTTGGTTCCTTCTATAGAATAGACCAAGTTCTTTGCTTCCTTGGAGGTATCGGAAGATGTTCTTCATTCCCTACCAATGCCTTTGGTAGGTTACGACTATACCTTGCTAATAGGTTAACGGCAAATGTAATGGCCGATCTAGTACAATTTGTTAAATACATGAGTGCTCCTATCGCACTTAAGTATGAGAATTCGGTCCCGTACTTCCTCCCCTCTTCTTTAGGTGCAGTACAAGTCTTTGTCTTCTTTGCAAAGATCTCCGACCATTGGTAATTTCAAAGGGTATGCCTTTCAAAATCAAACCTTCTAACACCTTCTAAGTGTAGGTTGGTGATGCTCTAAAATGCCTTGAGGGCATGCTTAAGCTACAAGCCTAAGCAAGATTTGGTTTTACCCAAATTTTTCATTTGAACTCGACTTCAAGTAAGAGCTTGTTTTCTTAATACCTTCGGGGTTCCAATGATATTGATTATCTTCATACTGCGATATTATACAAAATCCATTCTAGGATCATCATCGATAAACACACAGCGTAATTCTCATTGTTAAGTATAGCCTTTCTTGCATAGAAAGTCGCTTCAAGCGATTATACCACATCCTGCCTGATTGCTTAACTTTATCCGGTGACTTTCTGAGTTTCACACTGTACATATTTCTATTTGCTCTGTCTTGGTTCGGGACAGGGATACATTCAGGTATCTTCATATAAATGTCCGAATCCAATATTCCATAAAGGTATGCTGTTACCACATCCATTAATTTCACTTTTAACTTCAAGTTTGCCGCCATTGAGATTAAATATCTAAAGGGTGATTCCGCCCATGACCGGAGAATAGGTTTCTTCATAAACAACTCCTGGATGTTGAGTGAAACCTTGTGCAACAAGTCTTTCTTTACTTCATTATTTTCATTTCTCTTTCGAACAAATACCCACTTATGCCCTACAAGGTGCACATGGGGAGGCTTAACGACTTTCATGCCTAAACACCTTTCTTTTATTCAGAGATAATAATTCGCTTCTATTGCCTTCTTTCAATCTTCCCAATCTGATCTTTTCATTAATGAGCGACATGAGCTCGGATCAAGATCGATGATTGTGGCAATTTTTCTTTGCAAAATCAATGTCGACATTGGTACATTGTCTTATTCATAAATTCTCCGAGGTCATAAAGTTTATAGCTATTTCTTCAAGGGCGATTCTTCTAATGCTTCTACTTGCTCACATTGCTTTTCAATTACGGGGGCAAGTCCCTTTAGTTTTTCAGCTCCGGTGTGTGCGCACACATCCATGCTGATATCTCCCTTCATGGGGATGTTCAATTCTAGTATGCCTTTTCTGAAGGTTCCATACTGGTGCTAGGTCTCAACTGGCTCCCCTTCTGGTTCTGGGGAACTTCGGTGATCGGCTGTGTCAAGTCCTTCTTATCCTTTTTCACCAGGCGTCCCCGGTTACTTCGGATTCGAGGGGCCGGAGTTCTCGTCCTTTCAGAGGCCTTAGGACGGGATTAGGGATACCTTCATCGGTATTTCAACCCTCTCCGGTGCATTGCATATCAGGCATATGCGACTTGGTCACGCTCTTCAAATCACTAAAGTGGTTAGGCGTTGATTCGCTAATGCTTGCAAATCAATTATTTTCTATACTTCAATTATCTTCGGACTTTCTATTTGCTTTACTAGTCTTGGGTCATGTACATGGATTTCAATTATCTTACGGATCGCAATTATCTTACGGACTTTTCTATTTCTCGACATTTTCATCAAGGGTTGATTTCCTCCCCTAATGACGGAAACTAGCCTCATCTAATATACTATCGGCGAATCGGGCAAGATGCAAATCTCTCATCATAGGTTCCAAATACCGATTATGGATCTTTGTCACATAACCAACAGATATCCCAGATTTTCGGAGAAGGCTCATTGCGTCATTTGTGGTGATGGTATAGGTATATAAACCTTGCAACCAAACCTTCAAAGATGAGAAGTTTTCAGATCTTGACCCTTGCGCTTAGTTGCATGGTGAATGGATGTTATATGCCGATGGTCTAAAATTGATGAGAGTTCTTTGAAAGCAGATCGTGTCCCCAACATGCGGTTGGTAAATTACAATTCTTCAAAGGTGGTCGGGCAATAAATTTACTCCTTGTAATTAATGCCTCTGCTAGTCCATTCTATGTGTGGATATGCGGTACAAAATGCTCAACTTTTAATTCCCATTGCCATACAATAATCATCAAATGCCTTTGAAGTAAATTCTCGGCGTTGTCCATTCAGTGGACTTCACATGGTGATCGAGGAACTTATTTCTAATTTTAATTATCTGCGAGATTTAGCTTTGCAAAAGCACGGTTTCTCGAGACAATAAACATACATGCGACCATTTCGAGGAAGCATTGATGAGCACCATAAAATACCTAAATGGCCCGGACAGGTCTGTATAGGACATAAAAAGTCTCTCGGATACGGTCCAGAATGTAGGGACTTCATCCTTCGCTTCAGAGCGAAGGTTTAGTAATTAAATTTCGTGGCACATGCGGGCACACAAAATCTTCCGATTGGGGAAATTCTTAACATTATGTCCCCGTGAATTGTTAATTATATTTCTCATCATTCTAAGACCTAGGCGGCATAATCTATCATGCTAGAGATAGAGAAGGTTCAGAGCTTCTAAATACGGTTTTCGTGGTAGTATAGGCCGCAGATGCCTTAATATTAGTGTAGTATAGCCCAGTTTCAAATGAAGGAAGTCGATCGATACCATTTTTCTACTTTCTTCACGCTTTGTAGTGGCGGTATTTCTTACCATACTCTTCTTCGCCTCTACGTGGAAACCGATTAGCATGCGAATATTCTTAAGAGTTATAGTCGATTCTAGGTATAACGAGGCTTCTTTAATGACCAAAGTTGTGCCCATTAGGGTATAATTGAGGTCCTTCCTAAGCCTATTATACAAGTATCATTTCTGCGATTTTAAGTAAAACAACCAAAGATTCTTTGCCGATCGAGAAAAGATTTTTGTTTCTCTCAAGATGGTATTTATTGTCTTGCTCCCGCTAAGCACACTTCCTCCAATAGGGCGCCACACGCGTTCTAATATAATGTACTTTATTAATATGTAGGAGAAAGCAAGCAACACATAAATAAGATACTTGGATATCGAACATAACTTGTTATTATAAATCTGGGAATAAGTCTTGCGGGACTCGTCATAAGAATTTAATGCTTTGCTCTCCTAGAGTTTACAACCATTATTCAAAAGTAATTCAATGTTACGCTTCAATTACAGATCGCAAGTTATTATAAAAGATCCAAGTGCAATACGTGCACTAGATCGAATCAACAAGTATTCGTAAACTCGCCTCAATCGCTCCATGGAGATCTTCTCCTTTTGGGCAACTACGGCTGCGACCGCTGTGATGTCCAGAGGAGGGATAATGGGGTTGCTGCTAGGCTGTCCACATCCATGAGTGCAACTAATGGGTGTGGATCTTTCGCTACCGCAATGGCGAGGTGTGCCTCATCTTTGTCCTATGCCCTTCTTCTTAGATCGAAAGCATCAATAACGTGCGACTCACGACCTTACCCTTCTCCTCCTCTCCTTCGTGAGAGGCTTTATCACCTTGTAGCTGCGAGCATTGGCTTCATGGCCAATATTGTTACTAGGTGGCTATAAGATGTAGTTCTTCCTTAGAACATTATCTTAAGCTTCTGCAACTTGCATAGTGTCAATTAATGTGGCATACTCCGTGTAGCCGTCTTGACGATAGTTGCGTGCGGATTGCACCGCATTTGGGTGGAAGGTAGAGAGAGTCTTCTCAATCTTCTGCTTATCCGTGATTACAGTATCACAGAGTTGAAGACTTGTACAAATTATGTATAAATTCCGCCATCTTTGGGTCAGTTCTCAAATTCGATTCGTGATGCCAGTCATCTTCATATTCATACAAATAGTTCATAATATTACTGCTGGTAATTTGCATAAAATGGTTGCAAAATTCTCATAATGCTCTTTGAACTCCCGGTTCGTAATCCCGTACTTTTCTATGCATTTATCATAATTTATCGCTATTTTCAATGATTAAAAGCAATATAAACAATCACGAGATAATCAAAAACAATAAATACAATAAATAAATTGCATAGAAATAACAATAACAAAGTTAAATATGCTTCAAAAGTGCAAAATATGCAAAAAAATTTTGAATTCAGGCCCTTTCTCACTTTGGAAAAATGACTTTCGCTAACTGCAATTCGAGGGTTAAAACGCGAAATTGTTGATTCAGAGAAAATTTCACGTAATTTTAAATTTTGAGGGCCTATTCACAAAACCGCATTTTCCACATGTTTTTTTTTCTTCTTGGCCAGCCTTTCATGGCCCATAACGCCCGCCCAAAAGGGCCCATCCAGCCCAAAAAGCCCACCTGCCGTTTTAAAGGACTTTCGGGTAGGGTTTCCTCTACCAGCCCCATGGTGGCGGCGCCTTTGCGTGACGCGCGTGGCGGCGACGACCGCCAGCGGCGGCTGGTAGCGTAGAATAAGGCAGCGGCATGCTCGCCGGCAAGGCTTCTGGCGAGAGCGGGGCGGCGAAGTGCGGCAGCGCAAGGCAAGAGCAGGCGAACAAGGCATGGCCGCAGGGCGGGCCGCGCGCTTCTGGCGGGTCATGGCGAGGCGAAGCGGCGGCAGCGCCGTCTTGTGTCGCGACCCGGCGGCGGCTCAGTCGTGTCGCAGCCGGTCGGTGCGCGGCTCCAGCCGTGCATCTCCGTGGCGTGTAGGTTATGCTGGCGCTAACGCGGCGCAGCCGGTTAAGCGGCGGCGGTTGCTCAAGCGGCGCCGAGTGGCGCGGCGCGGAAGCCGGCGGCGTGAGTAATCTGGCGCTATGGCGCTTCAGGCTTATCTTGTGCGAAGCTTCTGGTATGTACACGGAATCGCGGTGGCACGCCGCGAGGTGCTATGCACGGTGGCGGTGCATGGCTCTGTCGTTATCTCTGAAGCGATGCGTGGTGGCGGACTAGCCGGCCGATAACGTATCGCGGAGGTGGTGACGGCCGTTTGCAGGCGATGCCGTGCACACGCACATTGTGTCTTTTGTGCCATTGCTTTCAATTTATTGTTCATCGGTAGCGTCAGATTATTCACCCCCTGCGTGATTACTATTCATCGCCACGCGCCTTGCTCACCGTCGCGCGACATCGCTCATCGATTGCGACATCGTCAGGCGATGCAATTGTTCATGCAATTACCGATCGGCTTGGCCGGCGACTTCAAGTCGGCTCGCGGTAGTTTAGAACGAATTTGCAATTCCAATCTACGGTACAATCGACATCCAGTCTTTCATGCAATCTACCCATCGACATTGTGTCGGCGACTTCAAGTCGGCTCACGGTAGATTAGAACGGATTTGCACCGTAGAAAACCAATCTAGAAAGCGAATTTGCAGAATTGAAAGCAATCTAGAAAAACGATTCAATCTACGAGCGTCGTTCATCGACGGTTACCTTTTCGATGCGAGGAGAGTCGATCGTGCTGATAACGTGTTGAGGAACCATCGCTGGCGAGTCCAGTCCGAACGATTACCTCATAGACAAGTATAGAATCGTAAGAACAATGCAAGAACACAAGAACAAAATAAGAGATTGAACACAGAGATATAGGGGGCTTCTTGCTTCTCTTTATTCCATCATCAATCGATTAATTGTTTACAGTGAATAGCATCCCCTATTTATAGGCTACAGTCCCTACTAGGGTTTGGGATGGGGAGCCCATACATGGGCCGACTTGGGCGAGCCCATAGTTTCCTAACGATGCGTTCGGCGGGCGTGACGCTGCACGGACGCACGTCACCGGCCGTGGGCAGGACGCGAGGCTACTGGACCCACCGGACGCGCGAGTGTCGCCCACTCGCACCAAGCTCAGCGCCTCAGCTCAGATTAGGCGGCCGCGAAGCGATCTCCACGCAATCCAAGGGTACGCGATTTGCGGATGATGTGGCCAGAGCCGATGGAGGCCCTTTCCACAAAGAATTAATTATAGTAATTGCAACCCATGTAGCATGTGTTGACTCCCGTACCAACTTGGAGATCAATTTGGACGTGTTTGTTATATTACAAATTTTATCGTACAAAAGTTCTTACGTAGGTAAAGGGCTAAACAGATAACTTTATATCATTGGCATGATTTTACATGGCACTGACACACAGCATTGAAGCATATGATTGATTGCACCCTTTATTTGGGATTCTATAACATCGCATGGGCACTTGACTTTTGGTTTACCTGAAAAACATCATTCGGTCTCGGCTTTTAGTTTACCTTAAACATCATTTGTTCTTATCGCAAATGTATGCATGACTTCAAATGAAAGAGTCATCGGTCGACTTTTTTTGTTTGCTTTGAATAACAGTTTGAGAGTTTTTTTCAAAAAAAAAAAATGAGCCATGGAATGCAATGCGTAACTTTTTTGCATTCATGACTTTTGAAAATTTCTAGTGAGAGCTTTTACAGACTTGCCCATTCAGAAAGCTTTAGCTTGGTACACTATACACGATACATAATTATTTGGTTCAAAATATATATTTCTGTTGTAACGCATGGACACGTGACTACTTAAAAGAGTGGATTGGGCTGGGGTGGACAGGAAAATTTCAACCCATAGAACCTTCCAAACACGCATTCTAGCCGGGTGAGGCTTCCAAACCCATAGATTCCCTAGGGTTTTGATGACCCAAACAAGCCCTCAAGAAGTCAAGGCCTCAACTGCCCTGTTCTCCCACCGGCCACCACCATCCCCAGCCTCCCGCTCCCACTCCAGGACGCTTGCAAGCGGCGAACACACAGTCACAGACGCGTCACGCCTTGGACGTGTGCCATCTTCTCTTTTCCTCCACCTCTCTGTTGCTCCCACCTCTCCTTGAGGTTGGCTATGTCCCACCGCTTCCTCCCCGTCGACGGATCCCGCTCGGAGTTGGAGCGCGTTATCCAGGACCGTCTTGGGCGCATTATCCAAGACCGATTCCGCGCCGGAGACATTGGTGCCCAGGACGCACTCCACCTGTTCGACGAATTGCTCCAGCAAGCAGGGCCCGCCTCGGTTCGCGCCATCAACCGCCTCCTCACCGTCGTCGCTCGCGATGGCCCCGCGCTCGTCGTCTCCCTTTTCAACCGCATCGCGCGAGCCGGCTCCAAGAAGGTGGCTCCCGATACATGCACCTACGGCATCCTCCTCGGCTGCTGCTGCCGCACGGGCCGCTTGGACCTCGGTTTCGCCTCCTACGGCCAGGTCATTAAGATGGGATGGAGGGTGGGCGCCATCATATTCAATCCTATGCTCAAGGGCCTCTGCGCTGAGAAGAGGACGAGCGACGCAATGGATATAGCGCTCCGGCGAATGCCCGAGCTCGGCTGCACGCCCAATGTCTTCTCCTACACCATTCTTCTCAAGGGGCTCTGCAATGAGGGGAAGAGCCAAGAGGCACTAGAGCTGCTCCACTTGATGGCTGCCCAGGGAGGCAGCTGCCCACCTAATGTTGTGTCGTATAGCACCGTCATTGATGGCTTCTTTAAAGAGGGTCGTGTGGACAAAGCATACAGCCTATTTCGCGAAATGCTGGATTGTGGGATTTCGCCGAATGTCGTGACTTACAACTCGATCATTTCTGGACTATGCAATGCTCAAGCAATGGATTGGGCCGAGGGGGTCCTTCAACAGATGTTTGATAACGGTGCTATGCCGGATAACATCACATATAATAAACTGATTCATGGATATTGCTCATCAGGACAGTGGAAAGATGCTGTTAGAATTTTAAAAAAAAATTCGCAGAGATGGTCTTGAACCAGATGTTGTTACTTATAACTCGCTGATGGACTATCTATGCAAGAACGGAAGATGCACAGAAGCTAGAATGGTTTTTGATTCTATGCTTGAGAAGGGCCCAAAACCCGATGTTAATACCTACAACACTCTGCTTCATGGGTACGCTACTGAAGGAGCTCTTGTTGATATGCATGATCTCATTGATTTGATGGTACGGAATGGTATTCAACCTGATCATCATGTGTTCAACACATTGATATGCGCATATGGTAAACGTGAAATGGTCGATGAGGCAATGCTTATATTTAACAAAATGCGGCAGCAAGGATTGAGCCCTGATATAGTCACCTATGGAACGGTAATAGATTCACTTTTTAGGATAGGCAGAGTGGATGATGCTATGTCCCAATTGAATCAGATGATTGAAGAAGGATTGACTCCTGGCAACATCATTTACTCTACCCTTATTCATGGTCTGTGTACCTGTGGCAAATGGGAGAAAGCTGAGGAATTAGCTTTTGAAATGATGAATGGAGGCATCCGTCCTGACGTCGTGTTCTTCAGTACAATAATGGGCAACCTATGCAAAGAAGGAAGGGTTATAGAATCCCAAAATCTCTTTGACTTGATGGTACATATAGGTGTGAAGCCTAATGTCATCACATACAATATACTAATAGATGGATATTGCTTAGCTGGTAAGATGGATGAAGCGATGCAGTTACTTTCTGTTATGGTCTCAATTGGCTTGAAGCCTAATGTTGTTACCTATTCCACATTGATTGATGGTTACTGTAAGAATGGAAGGGTAGATGATTCATTAGCTCTTTTCAGAGAAATGGGGAGCAAGGGACTTAAGCCTGGTATAATTACATATAACATTTTGCTGCATGGGTTATTTCAGGCTGGAAGGACTGCTGCTGCGAAGGAACTCTATCACTGGATGATCGACAGTCGAGTACACCTAGACATTTGGACGTACACCATAATTCTAGGAGGACTCTCTAAAAATAACTGTGTTGATGAAGCACTGAGAATATTTCAGAGCCTGTGTGCGATGGATTTTCAACTTGAGATAAGGACTTTTAACATTATGATTGGTGCGTTGCTTAAAGTTGGCAGAAAGGATGAAGCCAAGGATTTGTTTGCTGGTATCTCGGCCAAAGGATTAGTGCCGGATGTTGTAACCTACAGCTTAATGATACAAAATCTTATAGAAGAAGGGTTGCTACAGGAGTCCAATGATCTATTTCTAACTATGGAGAAGAATGGCTGCGCTGCCGACTCCCGTATGCTGAATGCTATAGTTAGAAGGTTACTTCACAAGGGGGAGGTACTCAGGGCTGGGGTTTACCTGTCCAAAATTGATGAGAGGAACTTGTCCCTTGAAGCTTCCACAGCTGCCATGCTTATTTCACTTGTTTCTGCGGGGGAATATCTGCAACATCAGAAGTTTCTCCCCGAAAAGTATCGCTCTTTCGTAGAATCAAGGGATATTTGAAATCTTTTGCAGTTATACAATGCTAACTAGACGTTCTGGACTGCTAATTGAGGTGAAATCTTCTCTTTGTATGTGAAAGTGTAGATTGCGAGGTATGTAGAATCTGTTTTGAGTTACATTATATCTGAACTCAATAGAAGAGGTAAATATCTTACACCTGTTTTTTGGAATTTTCCCTTAGGTAAGTTTGATAATGGTTATTCCGATGGGTTGAAGAGTTCCAAGACCCAAGTCGTACTATATTTCACTAAGGTTTTTAAATTCTTTAACTTCGTTATTGAAGGTTCGTATAATCGTATTGCATTGTCATCCCCTAAGAGGAGCATAAAATTATTTGTCAACTATCCTGATAGAGGCATGGATGGAGGGATCCCTAACTAGAGCTTTGAAAGCTTTGTTCTTGTTTCTGTCTAGTTCATCTTTTCCTATGTTTGTTTTAGGGTGTTAATTTGTCACAAAATCTAGCAATGTTTCGTGAATATTTAAATATTTCGACCACTTAACTCCTGGGAAACATAAGTTTGTGTGTTTGGCACGAAATCAAGCAATGGCATGATTATCCAGTGTTCTAAAAGGCGTCCACCTAGGCACTAGGCGACACCCTCCCGCCTAGCCGATTTATCACACCTAGGCGGCCGACTAGCCCCGCCTAGTCAGCGATTAGGCGCTAGGCGCTGGTCTATCGTTCGACTAGCGCCTAGCGCCTTGGTGAACATTGTGAATATCTATACTTATAATCCAGTTAACTCCAAGGAAACATAACAGAATCCTCTCTTGAAGAACAGTCGAACCAAACTTTTGCTTTGGTTTGCTTGTAATTAAACTTCTCTTTTAGAGAAGCTTTACAAATCCTTTGCCAAATTTCCAAACAAAGCACCAATTATCTAACTGTATCCATTTGTTTGATGTGTTTATTTGCTGTTTCTATGTCCTTATCTGTTTGGCTCTGTCTATTTAGACAAAATTTAGGTTGGAGAATCGTAGCACTGGTGTCTGAATCATGTACTCCGAGTAGAGAAATGGATCTTCTCTTGAACAATACAAGACATACTTTGATCAGGAAAATTAGACTATTCCCATGAATTATATAGGTTTTTCTGTGTCTTCTAAGAGTTCTCCTGGAGTTGTTGGACAGGGCTGTGCTAAGGAATTCTGAGAAATCTTTGCAAGTCGTAAAGAGTTGAGTGGTACTAGCCTACTAGGTAGATGAATACTCTGTGTGTGCATTGTTCTTGTGACCCCAACGCTTTCCCTGAATATTGATATTTTTTCTTTCAAGGAATGTTTGTGTGGTCATCGGCAATGATGAGTCGAACAAGACTGCCTATTAATACCACTTCTTTGCTTAGAATTTGCATAACTTCCCGATGCATTGAAGAAAAAGAATCAGCAAGGAGGCATGCAACGTCTTCAGTAGTTCAGTGTGAGGGTAGAGCCCTTAATAGCCACAACATGAGAAGATTTATTTTGTGTCCCATGAAAAAGGACTCAGGTTGCTGTACAATAGTCCCCTGTCTTCCAATAGTGCGCATAACCTATTCAGTGGGCCCCTTTACTAGTTAGTAGTATCATCTTTGTCGCATGAAGCATAGTGACGGTGGTTTCCATGAGCTTGAGGTGTAATTTTTGCAATCTCAGATTCAGAGTCAGCACTAACATTTGTACTTTTGAAGATAATAACTTCATCATGAGAGGTTAGATGTGCATCATTGTCCTCGAAGAGGAATATCGAATCCCTTGTCATCTCTACTGATGGGCATGGAGGGATCTGAAACTAGAGCTTTCTAAGCTTAAAACTTGTTTGTCTCTAATACCTGTTTGCTATGTATGTTTTACAGGCATTTAGTTTGACACTAAATCCAGCATTGCCGCATGAATATTTAAATTGTTAAATCACTTAACTCCTGGGAAACAGAAGTTTGACACTAGATGCAGCAATTCTGCATGAATATTTAAATTTAAAATCACTTGACTCCTGGAAAACATAACAGATCGTTCTCTAGAAGAACAGCCTAACAGAAATTTTGCTTTGTTTTGGTCGTAATTAATCTTCTCTTTTAGACTATGAGTACATTGTGAAAATGCTGGCTGTGTTGAGCTAACATGAAAAATATTTGTTGGAGTGAAATTGCATATTTTCCACTAGTTACTGTTAGTCAATGGACATGTAGAATGGCATTTCCCTCAATATTTTTTTTTTAGTCCAAAGGTTAATTTCCTTTTGGTGAGCATAATTCTTGGAGCTGGGACAGTTGATCATTAGGGGTGTGAACTGAATTTTGATCAGCATCGAATTGACCGAGCTTTATTAGTTTGCATTGGTCCTAGTTGTAACTGAGTAAATGCAGTAAAAGCTGATAGCTCTGTTTGAACCTGATTTTGTAATTTTGGCAAACTGAATATAAGCTGAATGGATGTAACAAAAGCCATATCAAGTAGTTTCAGGGAAAGAAAGAATGAGAATTGAGAAGTGAAAAGGCTGTGGTATCTTCGATCTAACACGGCGGTTTTGCTGTGTGTATGGCAACAGTCATTGTTTTTACAGTTCTGCAAGCAAGGGAAGGGGGCTGAATTATCTTTACCATTCCAGTCCATATATCACTCATCGAGATTTATGTTTATGTATATCGCTTCTCCTTTCAGTTTGGTACAGCAGCATGAGCTATCACGCCTGATGCCTTTGGGCCAGTTGACATGTGAATGCTCAGTTTTTTTCTTTTCTTTTCTTTTTGAGAGAGAAATGCGGATGCTCAGTTGACTGCTTCAATGTTTGCCAGTTTAATTGTGATTGATAGTATTATTGGTCACTCAGAAATTATAACTATTGGGCTCACCAGAAGCTTACAGTTTTGTTTTGTTTTTTTTTTGTTTTTTTTTTTTTTGTATTCCAGCAATGTTTCAAGAACGTGCGACATTTTATTTTACTGAGGATAACCTAGATGCTCACTTTTGCAGAGCACAACTTTACCGGTTTACTATTTTTGAAATCATTATTTAAAAAAAAAATGCTGATGAGTCCTGTATATTATTCTTGGGGCTGTGTTTATTTTGTAGGCCATTGGTGCAGTAGGTTTCATGACCACCGATCGGTGTTTCCTAAGTGAAACAGATCCTCAGTGGACATCAATTATCCTTGCTTTGTGTAAAAGTGAGTGAGACTAAAAATGTATTGATATACAAGGGGAGATAAGCACAAGAGGAGAGAGAGAAGAGATAGATACTACTCTTAACATCCCTCCCTCAAACTCAAGGTGGATCGAACACATTGAGTTTGAAGATATGAAGTCTATGTTGTTCTTTAGTTTGAGTCTTCGTGAAGAAGTCTGCTACTTGAAGCTCCGAAGGAATATTGGAGACAAATAGTTGATTGTTGGCAATGAAAATGTGAATGAAGCATCCACACCAATATGTTTGGTTAGCTCATGCTTGCGGGATCATTTGCAATTTGAATAGCAGCGATCTTGTCACAAAAATGAATGTGGGTGCATCACGGAACACCAAGATCAGCCGAAAGGCACCGAAGCCACACAATCTCTGAGGTGGTAGTGGCAAGAGCTCGAAGCTCAGCCTCAGCGCTGGAACGGGACATTGTAGTCTGTTTCTTGGACTTCCAAGCAACGAGAGGTGCCAAAAAAAAAAAGACAATATCTAGTGACTGAGCGACGGTCAACAGGATCACTGGCCCAGGTGGAGTTGGAGTAAGCATGAAGCTGAAGCTGATTAGAGTGAGCATAGAACAAATGACGAGATGCTGTCCCCCTCAAGTATCGAAGTACACGAAGTAAGTGACTATAATGGACTAAGGTAGGAGCACTAACAAACTGATTGAGAATATGTACTGCATGAGCAATATCGGGCCTAGTCACGATGAGATACACAAAGTCGCCTACAAGATGCATGTAGTGAGTGGAATCCTCAAGGGGGGTCCCATCATTAGGACGCAGCTGCAAATGGAGTTCCATAGGTGTAGCAGCAGTGTATGTATCAGTAAGACCTGAGCGAGAGATCAAATCTGAGTGTCTTGATCTTTGAGAGATATAGTAGCCATCATCAGTATGATCAACCTCAATTCTCAGAAAGTAACTGAGGGACCCTAGATCTGACATCTTGAACTGCTCACTCAATTTTTGCTTAACAAAGGTAATGTATTATGAATCATCTCAAGTAATCAACATGTCATCCACAGAGCAGAAGCAATGTACGCCCACGCTTAGAGGTGTGAATGAAGAGTGCAGGGTTATGTTCACTAGGAGAGAAACCAGCAGCTCGAACCACATAGCTAAACCGCTCAAACCAGGCACGAGGGGCTTGCTTGCGCCCATAGAGAGCCTTGCGAAGGTGACATACATGCCCAGATGGAACCTCAACACTCGGAGGTGGTTCCATGTAGACTTCCTCATGTAGATCACCATGAAGGAAGGCATTCTTAACATCCATTTGAGAAATTTTCCATGACCGAACAATGACTCTGAAGATCAAAGTGCGAATCTGTAGTCATGTGAGCAATCGAGCAAAAGTCTCATCATAATCTCGACCATGAGCTCTTTGAAAACCTCTAGCAACAAGTCGAGCCTTATAGCGTTCCACAGAACCATCCGACACTGGTTTTTACCTTGTACACCCATTTGCATGTGATATGGACTGTCGAGGGGTAGTGGCAAGAAATCCCATGTACCAGTACCCTCTAGAGCTACAAGCTCATCGACATAGCTAGCTGCCATTCGTAGTAGAAGCGCCTCTGATAAGTACTAGGCTCATGAGTCGCTCTGCGCTGTAAACCATATCTATCTGGAATCTTAATGGAAGAACGGTCACGAAGAGCATACCTCGATGTCTGAGAGGAGTCGACAGTGCAGGGATCATTAGTACTTGCCGGAGGAGCAGAAGTTGAAGGAATAGGAAGCTCAGAATCAGATGAGACTCTGGGACGAAGACTATAATGGAAAGGAAGTGTATCTGAAGGTAGAGCTGGTGAGGGAGAGGAAGGAACCTGTGAAGGTGGCTCTGGTGACAGTGATGATGATGATGGCAGGTCAGAAACTAACTCATCTGGAGAGAAGATAGGTGGAAGAGAAAGAAATGAGGTAGACTCTAAGGAAGTTGAGGATGATGATTGAGTAGAAGAAGAATAGAAAAAAGGTCGATCCTCAGCAAAGGTGACATCTCGAGAAAACCGAATGCGATGAGCAGAAGGGTCATAGCAACGATAACCCTTGTGCTCAAGACTGTACCTAAGAAAAACACATTCAACAGACTGAGCAGTCAATTTGGTATGCTCACGAGGTGCTAAGAGAACATAGCAAGTACAGCCAAAAACACGAAGATGGTCATACTTGGGAGGAGAATCAAACAAAATCTCACCAGAGTACTTGCCCTGAAGATGAGAGGAAGGCGGGAGATTAATGAGATAGACAGCTGTTGAAACAGTTTCACCCCAGAAATGAGCAGGAACAAAAGAGGAAATCATGAGAGTACGTACTATCTCAATAATATGACGATGCTTACGCTTAGCAACACCATTCTGAGCATGAGCACCTGGACATGAAAGTTGAGGAAGAGTACCTTCAGAAGAGAGAAACTCACGAAAGGTTGTGGATAGGTACTCCCCTCCTGAGTCAGAACGGAAAACATGAATAACACTAGAAAGCTGTGTATGAACCATGCGAACAAAAGACTGATATATAGAAATCAATTGAGAACGATGTTTCATGAAATAGACCCAAGTATATCGAGAGTAATCATCAACAAATATAACATAGTATTTGTGACCACCCTTGAAACAAAAGGAGAAGGACCCCATACATCGAGTGCACTAAATCAAAAGATGACTAGAACAAGTAGTCTTTGGAAGGGTATGGAAGTCAGTATTTGTTTGCCTAGCTTGCAACCTTTACAATAAAAACCGGCATCTCTGAGTTACGACCCAAAACACCTGTTGAGCTAAAGTGGACAAACGAGAACCACATAGATGGCCTAAGCGATGATGCCATTAGGCAAAAGTGGACACTGAAGTGGAAGTAGCAGAAGTGACAGATGACACAGAAGCTGGAAGGTGTAAGGTGTCAAGAACGTAGAGGCTTGTAGATCCTCTACGGCGACGGCCATCACCAATAATCCTTTTGCTATGACGAACCTGCACATAACAAGAGATGTCATCAAAACCAATGAAATAATTCATATCAGCCAGTTGACCAACAGACATAAGATTCATGGACAGCTGTGGAACAAAAGAAATAGCAGGAACATAAAACTCAGATGTGGAAAGAGAACCCTGATGTGTAACAGAACAAGGTGTACCATCAGCTGTTTGAACAGATGGACCATCCTTCACTGGCTGGCAGGACACAAGCTGAGAGCAATCAGAGGTCACATGAAAAGAAGCCCCTGAATCAAGTACCCACGGCTGAACAGCACCGGAAGCAGACTGGGAGGCAGCTGAAACTGAGGCACTCTTCGCTGAAGGCCCTGACTCAAGGACTGCAGTGGTGGAGGACCTCCTAGTAGATCCACGACGCTGCTGCAAAGGAAACCTCTTACGGTATTCAGCCAACATCTCAGGGTGAAGGGCAAAGCAGCGATCAGATGTATGTCCCGACTTCTTGCAAGAGGAAGCGGACTACATCTCTGAGGAAGAACCTCGGTCCGAGAGGCAAGAACACTTGGTGTGAGTCATCGATCACGATGGGTGTGACTAGGGAGCGAAGAGCGTGTCTCCTTAGCAATCAGACGAGCAAGTGCATCATCCAAGGTAGGTAGAGTTGGGCAGCCAAGTAACCGGGCAGATGCAGTACTCAAACTCTTACCTAAGGCCCATCACTGGCCCGAAATATGAAGGTGCATTGCTCATGCTTTTCTTTAGCCATACAAGACTCACAACCGAGTCTCTCTTTGGAGTCATAGAGGCAAGCTAACTGGTGATGCGAGTGAAGGCTCCATGGTACTCTATGGACATATCCTGCTGCTGAAGATTGTGCAAGCTTTGCAACAAGGAGAAACGAAGTGCTCCACTAGGATGAAGATATCGTTGCTCAAGATATTTCCATATCTCTTTGGCGGAGTGGTGATGCTCAAGGCTCATCTAAAGTGAAGGAACAACACTCAGAACTAGAGCTCCCATCACCTTAGCATCAGCCTTTTTCCAAGCTTTCTTGGTGGCATCATCGACCTTTGAATCGGGAGGATCATCGTTGGGTGATCCTCAAGGCCAATGCCCTTACAAGCTGTCATGGCAGAAAGCCCACTCTCTGTAGTTGGAGCCATCTAGCTTGATGTCGGTGGCCAAGAGGAGCTATCTTTTGCCATAGCGATGAGAACAATAGAGGAAGGCACTGCAGAGAAGATGATGGCGAAAGGCCCTTGTTACACCAAGGAGTAGACCGAAGTCTGGCATAGCGCCAAGCAGCTGATCTGGGGAGGCTATGGCGAAGTCGCGCAACTTCGCTGGTCCTCCACTCCACTGGATGACAATGTTCTTTGTCGTGCATGCCACGACCTTGAATCGAGATTCCCCTTGAATCCGTAGGCGCTGGGCAGTCGTCGCGACGGCGAAGACGAGAAGCGGCGGCGGAGGCGTGGTCGCAGAGGAAGACGAAGCGGCGGCGTCGGTGGAATGCGACGCAGAGGAAGGAAGAAGATTTAACGACTTACCACAAGGCAGCGGCGGCGGCGGCGGCGGCGATGGAGGCGAGGCCACGATGTCGGCGGCGGTGGGTTCCGAGGCGGATGGACCACTCGTCTGGCGGCAAAGATGGCGTCTGGCGAAGCTTCGGCGATAAGCGCGCTCGAGGCGGCGGCGCCTAGGGCTTCAACAGCGGGCGCCGTAGCGAAATCGCGATTAGAGCGAGGACGCGAGCGGCGTGGGTAGGACCTGGCCGAGCAAAGCGACGGCGGAGGAAGGCAACCCGAGCCGGCGTTAGGACGATGGGAGCAGGAGAGGTAGAGCGCAAGGGCGACGGCCAGCTTGAGGCGTAGGAGCGACGGGTTGCTCCAGCTCTGGTACCATGTAAAAGTGAGAGACTAAAAATGTATTAATATATTCCACACAGTACAAGGGTACAAGGGGAGATAAGTACAAGAGGAGAGAGAGAAGAGATAGATATTGCTCTTAACACTTTGATCAGCGAAAGCCATCCATTGTTCCAATAACTTCTGGAGAGGCTTCGACAACCGCGAAGGTAGTATGCCATCCTGCAGAGATATGCTGCAAAAACAACATTGAGGAATGATGATTCCAATTTCTGGTGGTCACGCGACGAGAGAATTTCGTAGGTGGTGAAGTGACGCGACGAGAGAATTTCGTAGGTGGTGAAGTGAGTCAACTGACACTTGCTCTTGAGAGGGATTCACACCTCCTGTATGGTTGCCTCTTGGAACAGCTAAAGGCTCAAATTGTACAAATGAGGTGCATTCTGAATCCTCAAGCTATTGCAACTGTAACTTCTGACAGTAAGGTTAGAAGAGAAGTGAGCTGAGACTGGCGCTTTTGGGTTCTTTGGTGGTGATGCGTGGTTAACATCTGATCCGGCTTAAATTTGTACAGCTAAGAACATGTTGTGTAGATTGCTATGCCAACCCTGTTAGCTGTTACCTATATGCATGAGTGGTCGACTGTGATTGAATCAACCTTGTAAAATTCGAAATTTTTGTTTTGCATTATCACCGTCATCAGGTCGAAACTAACCTATTATCATGCAAAGTTCATAGTGTCATTGCTTACTCTACCATGTACACACATAGACTCCTCACTCCATCCGTTTTGCTTTAATTGTCCATGGTTTCGGAAGTATCTGTTTCAATATATTTGTTTATATAGATAATCTAGAGTGTAGTTATTGCAATTTTTTCTTTTTCTACCCTTGCTTAAATGCTTTGGAGCAGTCTTGAGAGGTTGTTGCCAATTGAACTGGCGACAGAATCATTTCGCCATTTCAAATGTCGATAAGAATATGTCTCGATTCGGTTGGCTTATTAGAACCTATTGCCATTTGAAATGGCGGAAGGGCTCGATATTTTTTTTTAATATATGTATAGAGAATTCGATATCTCCATGTGCAACTGTTATTAATCATACGTGGTTAACCACCTTCTAGGACCTCTTCTGCGGGGGAGAGGTCTTGGAGACGTCCTAGAGGAGGTCCTGGAGGAGGTCCCATCGGGCCTCAGGAACTTTTGGGAACGATCAAAGAGGAGATTTTTAGCTCACGTACTGAACGCTTAATTGATCTTAGCCTCAGAAAGCTATTTTAGGCCCACCAAAACTGTGCTCATTTATTAATAAGCGAATAAAGATATACTTGGATAATTGACTAGTCAACAATCCTTGTCAGCCGATTCCCGTCCCGCTCTACAGAGCGGGCCCTACCCTTTTTCAGGACCATCCGAGGAGCTGAGCCGTTCCGGTGGACGGACGACTGTCAAAGGGCGTTTGAAGAACTCAAGCAATACCTCGTTCAGCTACTAAGCCTAACTAGCCCGAATCAAGGCGCGGACCTCCTATTGTACATCGCCGCCTCCTCATCAGTAGTAAGCGCGGTCCTCGTCCAAGAAAGCAATAGGCAATGCCCTGAGTATTAAGTCTCGGAGGCCCTCTAAGGAGCCAAGATCCGATATACGGAGCTGGAAAAGCTAGCATATGCCCTGCTTATGGCCTCGCGCAAGATCTGGCACTACTTCCTAGCGCATGCCATCACGGTCTGGACGTCCTACCGGCTAGCATTGATGCTACAGAACAAGGACGCCTCGAGCCGAATAGGCAAGTGGGCAGCTGAGTTGGCGCTCTTCGACATCACCTTCGCGGCACAAACGGCCATCAAGTCACAAGCCCTCGCCGACTTTGCCGCCAAATGGACCTCGCATAGCGAGGAGCAACCACCAAACATGATCGAGGCCCCGTGGTTAATCTACACCGATGGATCTTGGTGTGGCAATCTTGGTCGCCCTGGATGGGCGAAGCGTGTCCCATGCCCTCCGCCTCGACTTCCCGACAACGAACAACGCCTCGGAGTACGAAACCTTGCTGGTTGGCCTCCGCAGAGCAAAAGCGTTGGGGGCAAAGCGCATAATCATCAAGACCGACTCCCGTGTCTTGACCGGGCACTTCGACAAGTCATTTACGGCCAGGGACCCCGAAATGGCTAGATACCTAGCTGCAGTTCAGGCATCAGCGAAGCAGTTCCTCGGCATCACCATCCAAACTATCCCAAGGGGTAGCAATGAAGCAACAGACAAGCTCGTAAAACTGGCCAGCTCTAATGAACGCCCTCTGCTCGAGGTGTTCTACGAGGTACTAAGGGCTCCTTCGGCTGCGCCCGAAGCACAAGGGGATGCGCACCTTGTGCTCCTTATTGAAGAGGCCGAATGGTGGGACATTATCATCAAATACCTCAGCGAGGAGGCCGGACAATCTTGTGAAACAAAGCGCCCCGTGTCGAACCGAGAATTACCGCATGATCAGCGACCAACTATACAAGGGGGTGTATGCACTCCCTTCTTGTGGTGCGTGTCCCAAAAGGAAGGTCAATCCTTCCTAAGGGACATACACGAGAGGCCTCTACGGCGCACATCAAGCACCCCGAGGCCTCGTGGCAAGAACATTCTGACAGGGTTTCTATTGGCCAATAGCACTGGGGCCTTGAGAAGGTACCGCAGCGATCCACTGCAGCCCCTACCCGATCCGCCCTTCCATACGTTGGGGGCTAGACATCATCGGCCGTTCGATGGCCAAAAGGCAATCTCTGCCGCTTGCCGCCATCGAGTATTTCTCCGGATGGGTAGAATTTGAGCGATCGCCAAAATCACGGCGCATGAGTACGACTATTTGTGTGGAGGAACATCATCTACAATATGGGGTGCCACGCGACATCGTCAATGATAATGGCACCTGGTTCAACTCTGGGTCGTTTCAGGCATTTTGCCGGGGCCTAAGAACAACAATATGCTTCGCATCGGCCGGGCACCTTGAGTCTAATGGGGCGGTGGAATGAGCCAATGGCAACCTACTAGCGGGGCTGGCAAAGCGCCTCATAGGTTTGCCGAAGGGGCTATGGCCTGAGGAACTTCAGAAGGCACTATGGGCACCCGGACTTCACCGACGAGGGCCACATATTTCTCCCCATTCAAACTCCTCCTCGGTGATGAAACCATGACCCCAGGCAAGCTCGTGGCCAAGTCTTTCGGAGCAATAGAAGATAGCAATCCCGCAAGCCAATAGATCTCCCTCGACCTCGTCGAGGAGCACCGCGTACAGGCAATATCAACCATGACAAAGTACACCGAAGGGGCCGCAGAGGCATACAAAAGGAAGGTCAAGATCCGCCCTTTGGCACCAGGCGATATGGTCCTTAAGCGAGCCGCAAATCTCACAACCATAGACAAGCTGGCGTCCAAGTGGGAAGGGCCCTACAACATCACCCACAGCACAAGGGGGCTCCTACTATATCGTGACACCGAAGGGACACTAGCTAGACCACACATGGAATGCCAAAAGCCTCCGCAAGTTCTATCCTTAGGACAATGTAAAAAGCCAACTGCACCCAAGCAATCGCCACTGACCGTCCTTCAAACGGCAGAGGCATGTACAAAACCAAGTGTATGACATTTTGGACATTTCTGTCCACGTCCAATAATGCAGGAAACATGGGTCACACTAGCTCACTCCCAGGAGTGAAGTGTATAAACAGACACCGCGCATGGCCTTCGGCCCCGGTGCACACCGACGCCCTCCTCAGGCATAAGTGTATAAACAGATACCGCACATGGCCTTCGGCCCCGGTGCACACCGATGCCCCCCGCAAGCATGAGTGTATTAACAGACACCGCGCATGGCCTTCGGCCTCGGTGCACATCGATGCCTCCCGCAGACATGAGTGTATGAACAGACACCGCGCATAGCCTTCGGCCCCGGTGCACACCGATGCCCTTTGTAGGTATGAGTGTATAAACAGACACCGCGCATGTCCTTCAGCCCCGGTGCACACCGATACCCCCCGCTGGCATAAGTGTATAAATAGACACCGCGCATGGCCAGGGGACAGCGGCCAGGCCGCCTCCCTCGCCAAAAAGTTAGGGCTCACGAGTCCTATCTAAAAAGTATGGGGGACGATGCTAGGCTTCGTCTCTCCCTTGCAAAAAAAAAGATTAGGGCTCTCTGGAGCCCTATCTAAAAAGTATGGAAGCGGCCAGGCCGCCTCCCCGCAAAAAAAAAAAAAAGAGATTAGGGCTCCCGAGCCCTATCTAAAAAGTATGGGGGTCGGGCAGGCTTCGCCTCCTCCGCAAAAAAAAAAAAGATTAGGGCTCCTAGATCCTTATCTCGAAAAAGTATGGGAGACGACGCTAGGCTTCGCCTCCCTCTCGCAAAAAAAAGAGAGATTAGGGCTCCCCCGGAGCCCTATCTAAAAAAGAATGGAGGATGGCACTAGGCTTCACCTCCCCCCCTCACAAAAAAAGAAATTAGAGCTCCCCCAGAGCCCTATCTAAAAAGGTGGGGGATGACGCTAGGCTTCGCCTCCCCCACGCAAAAAAATAGAGAGAGAGATTAGGGCTCCCCCAAAGCCCTATCTAAAAAAGTATGGGGGACGGCGCTAGGCTCCGCCTCCCCCTCGCAAAAAAAAAAGAGATTTGGGCTCCTCTGAGGACTAAGAAGAAGCACGCTTTATTCATCACACGTACATGAGGTACATACACCGGAGGGGCCCAAAGAAAAATAAAAATAGAATAACACAATACACAATCTCAACCACATTACACAATCGCAACCATACAACATACAAGGTATAGCACGGCCGTGACAAGCAGCTACGGGACAAAATCCTATAGCTCCGTGCGCAGCACTGACTCGAGCAGCTCCTCGTCAGATGTCCCGGTAGCCATCAATTTGAAATACTCCCTTTCCACGCTCCAATCATACAACGATCCGAAGGACCCTTCGCAGGAGCCTTTCACTGACGGAGCCATAGATTCGGCAGACGAAGCCAAAGGATCCTCAGTCGCGGTCGCAGGGCCTCGGCACCCCCAGAAAGCTCATATCTCGTCGCGTGCCCTCGCCGCTTTGCGCTCACGAAAGAGCCAAAACTCTTCCATGGAGCCATCCGGATTCGCCAACTTCCAGCGTAGCCACTTAGCGCCATGGCATACAATGCCTCGGTAGCACAGCTACAGAGGCCAGATAGACAGAAGGTTGCTCTCATCCTTCGGCCCCTGCGGAAGGCAGTGACCTTAGTCATTCACCCCTCAGAGGGGCGAGGCCCCCATCGAGCGGTGCATCGAAACAAGGGCAGCTCGTCCTGCGTGAACCACAAAGCTTAAAAATAAATACAGGAGCAACGAACGCCCATACAACCAAGTTCACAAATCTTTTCATTCAACAGGGGAGGTCATTACACAAAAAGAGGCCAGCCCCGTCTAAACCCACTCCAAAGCACAACAGGCAAGGGCGGAGAGGGGACAAAGGTAAAAAAAAAAGCGGGGAGGAAGCTAAAAACCTAGGCATCTAGTCGCAATAATATAAAGTTTGAGCCGCTTCAAGCAAGAGGAGGGACACACCTTGTCTCCGTGGGTGGCCCCCCGCTCGCCAGCCTCCGGAGCTTCCACCGGCTCCCACTGTAACCTTCCCTTCGTATACGGGCACAGGGGCCGGGAGGACTCCACCTGCGTTGTGACGCGCAAGAACCCCAAAAGTCCTGCAAGAGGACGTTGCTAACCTTCCGCGTTCGACGTTGCGCTGCGGCAACCTCCTCAACAGTCGCCACCACAACGAAGCGGGTAGAAAGGGCATCCATGTGAGCGCAGCTCACCTTGTCAAGGGAGGCAAGGGTCGTTGACCAGGCCACCTTCGTGCAATGGTCCCCATACACGTGGGCCGCCGGCCGGCACACCTCCCCGGTGCGTCGGAGGCGCCCTAGGGTAACGTCCATCTCCATCGAGCTGTGATGCCTTGGGGGAGGCAGGGCGCCGAGGTCCACCATGGCGCCCTCGAAAGCTTCCATTCATCCCAGGTTGCGAGCACGGCGAAGTTCGACAGCTCCCACTCCGCCTGGACCTCCTCCTCAAGCACCGCTCGGAGGCCCTGCAGAGTTTGCACATCGCCCTGAAGAACGGTACGCTCCCCCTCGAGCCCAGGGTCTTCACCCTCTCAGTGAGGGCATTGCGCCCAGCACTTAGGGCCCCGCTCTGGGCATGCTCCGTGTCAATCCTCTTCTCAATCTCTATGAAGCCTCGCGAAATGTCGTCGTCGATCGCCCGCGATAGCATCAGGGTCTGTGTGAGCAACGAGATGTCAAAAAGGAAAGAAAAAAAGGGTCATAATGTGAGGGGCAGACCGACCTTCACAGCATTCACCTCGACACTCCGAAACATGTCCTTGAGAGACGTTTTCCAAAAGAGCTCCCTCGTGAGGGGTGGGGTAGCGAAGTGAACGACCTCCTCACAGACCCTCAATGCCTCACGACCTTGAAGTCGGCCGAGGCCAAGCGGCCAAATCCATGATACCTCTGATGGCCGAGAGCAAGCGATCGGCGAGGGCGCCTCGAGAAACTGCAGTGGAGCCACCATCAATGGGCCTACCCTCCCCGTCACTCACAATTGCACCATGAGCAACCAGGTTAGATCTGCACGCTAACTCAAGACAAAACAAGGTACAATGCATACCAATAGGCGATTGCATGGCAGGAGGGGCGATCCGGTCTCGCCCCCGGTCAAAAACGTGCGATGGGGTGCTGTCGGAGGAGGACTCTTCAATAGGAAGGATCACTATCCCAAACAAGCCTGCCACCTCGTCTGTCTCCACCGCTGCACGATCGATCGTCTCCGTTGCAGCGCACTCCATGGGGGAGGCACCACGCCCACCGAGAGGAGGGGCTATTGCATCGGGCGTGCTCCACCCGATTTGGGGTCCCCTCGCTGCCTCTTGGCGATCGCTGGCCGCATCCTCCGTAGCATGGGAGGGGCCGCCCACTTCGCGGGGACCAACGGCACGCAAGGGAGTCCCCGCAATCGACCCCACGCTATTGACCTTGGCACACAGGTGCACTTATTCTTCCCCTCCTATGGGTCTGGACGCTCCGCAAGACGAACTGATGTGGCGTACGCTCAGTTCAAGCGAGCCTCCCTCACGACCAGCCGGCGCTTCACATGCTCTTCGCCCGTGTAGGGACCCAAGAGCAGCTTCGCGGCTCAGGCCACTTCGGTGATAGGCACGACTGCCAAGGAATAAGCGGGCTTGGTCAGTAGTAAAAAAAGGACCAAGAACCGTACCTTCGCGTCCCTTCACAGTAATAGTCGAGAACCCGCACTTCGGCACCCCAAGTTCCACACGCCACCCCTTTGCCAAGGGCCAAACCCCAAAGGCGCAAAATTCCTCCACGAGGTCGCGTGTGGAGAGCCATTTCGTCGCGTTCAGTAGAAGGTGGAGGGGGCCTCCCTCGAGTCGGGGCGATCTTTCGACGGGATGGTAAGTCAGCCCACCCCAAGATTGAAGACCCTCGTCCGCTGGAGAAGAGTGGTAGAACCACCTCCGTGTCTAGCTCGTCTCCCAACGGTTGCGTGCGGCTGGTGCGAGCATGTACATTTGGCACCGCGCCTTCGGTTGAAAATTGACACTGCCGAAGTTCAGTGTCTTGCTCGTGCTCTTCTTTTTTCTTCGGCTAGCAGCGCCCATCATGCATGTAGGCAAACAGGAGTCCCTCGTCGCTGGTCCCAGCAGATCGCAGGATCCATTCGAAAACCCCCAACTTTATAAGGGAGTTCGGTGTCAACTGCGCCAACTCTACGCCGTAAAGCTGGAGCACCAGAGAGGCCAACCCAATGCAGGGGATCCGAAGGCCAGCGTCGAAGAAAGTGATGAATACCACCGCCTCACCCGGCCGCAGTGCTGGCACTGTCTCTGTCCTAGGAACCCAGACCTTCGAAAGGCTCTCCAGCTTGCCCTCGTCTACGAGGGTCCAGAGAACCAGATCTGTTACGATGGACCTCCCGAGGTCACTTGTGTACAAGACTCCTCGAGGCCCTCCTTGTTCCACTTTGTCATAACCGGAGCCCCTTGCAAAACCTCGAAAACAAGGCAAGCGCCGCAAAACCAAAGGCACGGTGGTAAGAGTTAGGGTTGGCAACCACAGAATAAAGAACGAGGGGGTGTGACCCCATATTTATAATCATCAGGACTGCAACCAAACAAAGCGGGGGGAGACAAAGAGCCACGAGCTACTCACCGTGCGGCACGTGGCACCCAAACAGCACACCCTGCCAACATCATTATGGCGCGCAGTACCCAACCACTACGTGCGCTATTCGAAGGGGCGCCATCAATGCTAACCGGTGCTATTATGGCGCTGCCCAACCACTAAACATGCCATCCAAAGGGACACCTCTGAGGCTAACCCCCGTGGCGGCGGAGGAGCCTATTGAACGTACGCTTCGCCAGGCCGAAGGGGACGGTGTGCCTGGACCCTTCGGGAGAAGGGCGCGGTTTCAGCCATGACGAAGCAGGACCTCAACCGCGAGAAGCTTGTCGTAGGGGCGGCCCACCGGCCCCCACGATCCAGCGAACACCACAAGCACCCCTCCCCCGGAGGGGGCCTTTTGTGGCCCCCGAAGGAGGCCCGAATGCCTCAAGAGGTTATCCGAGGGGCCACTAGAGGTGCCCTGCAAGACCACCTCGTGGGCAACAAAGGGTGCTCGGGGCCCTCGACCCGAGCCACCCCATGAGATGAAGGGAGGAGAAAGCGGATGGACCAGTGCACGGTTGGGTACCAAGAAGGTCCACCGTGGGCCGAAGGCTATGCGTAGGGGTAGTAAAAGCCCCTACAGTCCCTATGGGTGCAGTACCTTTCTAGGGGTAGATCCATAACCTCATGTACCCTGTCGAAAGACTATAAATAGCCATCTTCCCCATGTAATGAGACGGATCCCAATTTTCGGGGCAATTAATACACATTTACTCCTGACATCCTATCCCCTCTTCAAGGATCCCTCGGTCCCTCGCGTATACACCAGGGGTCCCCTTTTTCTACTATCGAGTCTTTCTTTCTATGACAGTTAGTTTCCTTGTTACTTACTACAAGCAAATTTAAGCGATGAATGTTGTCAAGTAAGATGCTTCTTTAGACATTCATGGGAGCATTCATTTTACTTTGTCACTATATTGTTTGGTATTCTTAGATCTCGCATGTTCTAAAAACATATATAGATATGTGTATCCAATCTACAAACGCATGATAGCCATGCGCTTGGAGTTATTCCAGTTTTACATTGACAAGTCGATTTAATTGTATATCCTTATGTATTTCTCCTATGGCCAACTTCGCCTATTCTGTTTCCGTGGGCAAAAAATTGCCATGGTATTGTAGGAACATAAAATAAATGGATTTAATTGATTTTGCAAATAAAGATGGCCCTGTAAATTTGGGGGTGTATCAGGTGCACATGAGTATATGTGTGCACATATGCACAAACAAGATCCAGCGCCCATCGCATGTCGGACGGCGGCGAAGCGAGTAAAATTCGCATTTTCCTCGGTCGTCCGAACGAACGAAAGCGTCAAGTTTCTTCCACGAATGAGGATTTCGTGCTGAAGCGTAGGGTTCCTCTCCATCCACTCGCCAGCCATCATCGCGCCACGCTTCTCCCTGCACTGACACTGACGTCCTCCCGAGTCGCCTGAAGTCTCGAGCCTCGAGCCGGCTCGGCAGCCTCCACCCGCCGCTCCTCCAGGCGCTTGCACTTCTCGCGTCGCGCCTTGCCGGCGCCGATTTCCGCCCATTCGTGATCTGCTCTCGAGTCGCCTCCATCGAGTCCGAGCCACCGAGTCGGCCACTTTGCCGCCTCACCGATTTCGCCCTATTGGCATCTGCTCTCGAGTCGCCCCGTCCACTGGCCTCATTGTGTAAGCTGTTGTCTCATTGTGTGTTCTGGTAGTTCACAATTGATATGAGGGGTGATGTCTGATGGTGGATTGCTTGGTTTTGATGTGCAGTCGCATGGACAAAATGGAAGATATGAGTAGCTCTGTGCGGCCACTAGCTTTGCCTATGCCAGAACCCCTCCAAATGGCCGATGAACACTCTCATTGCGATATTGGATTGTAAAACCCCTCGGAAGGCGGCTAGCATCCTATTCTGCATGAGTGTGCGCTCAATTTTTAATTTGCATGATTAATATCATTCTAGGGCTAAATCGTCCTTACTGCTGCAGGGATTATAATGCACACCAGTAGTTACTGACTCTTTGACACCTGCGAAGGGGATGATTTTTGAAGATGAGGACGTAGTCCTAGAGTTTTACAAAGCATACGCACATGTTGTGGGCTTCTCCGTTCGTATCGGACAGCGGACGACTACGAATGGGGTGTTGCAATGGAGGCGGTACTATTGTGCCAGAGATGGGTAGAAGGAAGAAAGAGGTAAGGACAAGGTGGATGTCAAAGTGAAGAGGACATATGAGTCTAAATTGAGTAGGTGCGGTTGTGAGGCCATGTTTGGTATCAAACGGACTAATGACAAAAAGTTCAGATTAGAGACATTCGTCGAAGTCCACAACCATGGTTTTGTCTCATCTAGTAAGCAGCACTTGATACGGTCTAATAGACAAGTAATTAAGAAGGCTAAGACTACACTGTTCGCATGCCATCAGGCAAGCATGGGCACTTCCGGGGCATTTAGATATCTTCATATCAGTGAAGGTGGATTTCAGAATGTAGGATGCACAAGGAGGGACTTGCAAAATTGTCATCGTACTTTGAGAGAGAGTATAAAGTCATCAGATGCTCAGATGTTTCTTGACAATCTAGCTAGAAAGAACGAGAATAATGCTGTATTTTATTTTGACTATGTTATTAACGAGAAGGGTAGATTGGTGCATGTATTTTAGGCGGATGCAACCTCTAGGAAGAATTACGTTTATTTTGGTGAGTTTCTCTCATTCCATACGACATATAATACAAACCAATACAAGATGATGTTTGCACCATTCATGGGAGTGAATAACCATGGGGGATGTGTTCTATTTGGGGCTGCATTGTTGCTCAATCAGATAATTGAAACGTTCAAATGGTTGTTCCATACTTTCTTAAGATGTATGGGAGGTGCTGCCCCTAGACTTATAATAACCGACAAAGATGCGCCATGAAGAAGGCAATTGAGCATGTCTTCCCAACTAGCACGTATAGGTTATGTATGTGGCACATATTGAACAAACTTCCAACTAAGATAAGGCCAGATTTGAGGGATAACCAAATGTTTTACAGTTGTGTCAATTCATGTGTATAACCCTTAGAAACTCCAGAAGAATTTGAGTCACAGTGGGTAGCTATTATTTCTGAGTTCGGTTTGAAAGATAATGAGTGGCTCGCTGGTCGGTATAGGATTCGGGCCTCTTGGGTACTAGCCTACTATATGGACGTACCCTTGGCAGGAATTCTTAGAACAACTTCAAGGTCTGAAAGCACCAATTCTTTTTTCAATCGTTTTATTGGTTACAAACATGCTTTGGTTGTGTTCTGGATCCGGTTCGACACTGTGGTGGACGAACAAAGGCGAAAGGAGCTAAGAGAAGACCATGCCACCTTGCCCACTAAGCCTAAGTTGAAGACACCATGGGCATTAGAGCAGCATGGCAGTGAAGTATTCACCCATATGGTGTTCGCTAAATTTCAGAAAGAGGTTATTGCGGTAAGAGACAAGTGTGTTGTTGAGAGCACGACGCAAGTATGTGACCTTAAAGTAACAGCGGTCAATGAGGATGGCAAGAAGGTAAGAAAAGTCACTTGTGACACTAACACCATGATTGCCCAGTACTCATGTATGCTGTTTGGCACTCATGGGACTCCTTGCTGTCACATTATCCTCGTATTACGAGGTGCATTGCTGAATGAGCTTCCAAGTTATTATGTTTTGAAAAGGTTGACTGCAAATTGCAAGAGAGAGGTTGTGTTCGATGACAATGGTAATGTTCTGGAGGAAAAACCAAAAGATCCCACGGAGGAAGAAATTAAAAAGTTAGCTTCGGAGATGCGCAAGGACTTAGAAGAATTGATACATCAAGCTACACCTTCACTACCTCACATGCAGAATGCAAGAGGGAAACTTAAACAGTTTATGCAAGACATAAACTAGGAAATTCCCGTCTGACCACAAAGTAGAGTGGAGGAGGTTGAAGCATATCTTAGGTGTGGCATCCCTTATGACATCAATATATTGCCTCCTACCGACAATCTCACTAGAGGCAAATGCAAAAGGAATCGGCCTAGGGAGAGCAAACCTAAGAAGTTGAAGGGAAAGGTAGCTCGCATGTGCAGGACTTGCAATGAGATCAGCACCCATGACAGCCGCAACTACCATTTAAGGAAACAGGCAAAATAATGATGTAATGTACAATTTTAATTTATTTCACTTCAGGATAGTAATTAGAAGAGAGAAGCACATTACATTACATTCGCTCTTGGTAGTCGCCTTTGAATCGATCAATTGCTACTTAATATTGGTTATATGCGGTTTGTCATGGACCGCAAGGGCTTCGGATGACCGGATGTTAAGTACTACTCATATGTAATCTGCTATTGAAATCTGCTGTAATGTGCTATTGAATTGTGATATACTCTGATATTGAATTCTGATGTATTGTGCTATTGAATTCTGATGTAATCTGATATTGAATTCTGAAGTTTGCTTTGATGCAATGAATTCTGGATTGTTGTCTCAAATGAATCCTGACATGTATCCAAAATGTTCCTTTGCTGTGGCATATGAACTTTCATGAGAAGCTTTGTTTTCTTCAATTTTGCTTTGTAAGAAAAGGCTTCCCAAGTGAGCAATTTCTTTTGGAGATTTATTGTGAGTTAATGACTGTGCATGTCACATTATTGTTGTTCTGTATCTGAATGTTGCAAAGACTTGTAATAACTGATTGTGTACAACTAGAATCAATGGAATCCATTTCTCAGCCATTTTTCAAGTGATGCCAGTATGATCTCTTTGAACCTGATACTGTACAGATTGTTGCTCAGGTTTTGGAATTCTTGTTTATGCTGGTTGCTTAGGTTCAGTTCCATGCTTGTTGCTCGAGTTGAGTTCTCTCGGTCAGCTTCGAATTTCGACAACCCTTATGCTTGTTGAACCTCATCTTGAATTCGGGCGATGTCGATAAGATTGTTCACCTTTTATTCGGTCACTTCTAGAATTCGATGTTCTTATGCTCATAGTAATAGTAGAACTCCATCCCTTGGGTCAAGGCTGCCTGGGTCAAGCCACCAAAATTCATGTTTATGTTGCTGTACAGTATCAGGCTCCAGATTGCATGGGATTCAGCAGCTCTGCGTTTGCATCCTTTCAGTTCAGGACAAATGGTACAGCAGCATAAGCATAAGCAATCCAACATGTAATCTGGAGCTCAGATTACAATCAAACATCATTCAGCACATTTGAGACAACATTTCACATTTCAGATCGAAAGAACATTTCAGAATGTACACTGAGACACCATTTCAGACAGTTTACAAAACTTTTCAATACAACTGACATTCCCAGGACAGCAAGACTAGATATTACATTACAAAAGACTTAGACGATAACAAAATTCCTAACATCAAGAATACAAATACAACTACAACCATTTTTAACTTTTCAACTCCAGCAGTGGATTTCTTGACTAAATTGTTCATCTCGTCCAATGAGGCCTTGATCTGGTCGAATCTAAAAACAACTTCATTTCCATTGCTCAACTTGACAGGAGAGTCACCTCTTCTCTGCTGTTTGACAAGGTGCATCCCAATCAAATGCCTGAGGTATTGGTCTTTCCACATGAATGTGTCGCACCCACCCGAATAGATCTGGACCAACAGGGTGTATCCCAATCATCAAAATGCATAAACCGCCAGGCAAAAGCAAAAACCAAATTTGGACATCAAATTCAACCGAAAAGGGAGTATATTACCCCGTCATTTCTAGCGCATTTATAGTACTCTTTTACTTGATTCTTCGAGCCCCCGGACATGGCCCAGATCATCTTCGCGTGGCACTTTGGGCATGGCACAAGAGGGAGCCCACCTAGAGGCGCCAGAGCGGCCGATGACCACTCGGAGTGCGCCTTCACGCGATCCTTCTTCTTCTCCATGGTCCGCAATGAGCGGGGGAGGGGAGCCCTCGTGGGAAAAAGGCGGAGACGCACGGACCTAACCCTAGACTAGGTTTTGGGTCCGGGGCCTCAAGGGAGCGAGCCGACGCAAGACGGGCCGCGAAGGAGGAGGCGAGTAGCTCAACGGCGAGGGAGAGGGGGCGACAGAATCGCTAGTGCCGCCTGATTTGGGGATCGAGCCGGGGTGGAAAAGGCGGCGGTGTTCAAGCGGTGGTGGAAAAGGGAAAAAAAAAGGCCAGAGCCGCACTCGCCCATGCTCGCTCGCGTGCTCACCGTTCGATTGGTGATGGAGCGCCCGGATCTTGTTTGTGCATATGTGCACACATATACTCATGTGCACCTGATACGCCCCCTATAAATTCTCAGAACCTGAATGAGCAATTCATCATTATTTTCTTGGAGATAATTTTCTTGAGCTACAAAAGATGTGTTGAGCTCAGGTCCCCAACCATTTCATTTTTTTTTATTTGTTACCCATTTTCTTTGTATCTTATCTACTCCCTTTTTTAGGATGTGACAAGCTAGGAAAAAATTGGGGCTAATTTCTGCACAAGAAAGGGTAATGTTGTTTCTATTGCAGTTTTTCTATTGGAATATTCAGCGAAAACATGCACTTTAGGTTCTATTTGGCCCAAAAATAATCAAAACAAGCAATGTGCTATACATGAACATATTTTCTTATCTATTTATGTGTTCCAGGCTTCTTCTAAATTTCAGATTGCCAATTGTTAGTGTTTTCCTGTGAGAAGCAACACCATAGCTGAAAATTGAAGACTCAGCGCAAAGATCAACCACGCCGACTGTTTTCAGGTTAGTCTTGCTTGATAAATTCAAACCCTGTCGTATATCTACAGTTGTCTTTTGCTGTTGTGCGAAGATCAGGTTGATCATGGTAAATCATTGCATGGTTAGGCCATATTTCGGTGAATGGAAATATTATTGCATGGTTAGGCCATATTTCGGTGAATGGAAATATTATTGCATGGTTAGGCCATATTTATGTAGCTACGCAATTCTAAACTCCTAGACTCGTGCAGCTCGGGCATCTTCCTGTCTACTGTACTTCGTCTCCCTTTTGTTGTATTAGCTGCTTACCTAATATCCCTCTGTAACCTTGAGACCTATGGATTGGTACCATCTCATCCGGTTTCTCATGCTACTTACCGATTTGATCACATAGCTACGTATAGCCACTTGTACATAAATGAACTAGACTTCCTCTCTTTTTTCATGGAGAAACCCACTGTGAAATGCGCATGGTAAGTCCTATCCCGCTCCATTTTTATCAAGCAGGATGGGCACGACTAGAAATCATGTGGGCTCTGCAATCTGGAATTCTGCATACTAAGCTTACTCTGAATTCCTCTTCTTTTTTCTTGTTTCACTTTTATTATTCGAACCTATCCATTCATCATTCACATTCCTCCTCCAACTTTAATGGCATTGCAACCCACGTAGCATGTGTTGACTCCCATACCATCTTGGAGATCAATTTGGACGTGTTTGTTATATTACAAATTTTATCGTACAAAAGTTCATGTGTACGTAAAGGGCTAAACAGATAACTTTTTCTTTTGTACGTAAAGGGCTAAACAAATAACTTTATATCATTGGCATGATTTTACATGGCACTGACACATAGCATTGAAGCATATGATTGATTGCACTCTTTGTTTGGGATTCTATAACATCACATGGGCACTTGGCTTTTGGTTTACCTAAAAAACGTCATTCGGTTTCGGCTTTTAGTTTCCCTTAAACATCATTTGTTCTTACTGCAAATGTGTGCATGACTTCAGTTGAAAGAACTGTCAATTCTAACTTTTTTGCTTGCTTTGAACAACAGTTTGAGAGTTTTTTTTCAAAAAAAAAATTGAGCCATGGAACGCAATGCGTAACTGTTTTGCATTCATGACTATTTAAAATTTCCCGTGAGTGCCTTTCCAGACTTGCCTATTCAGAAAGCTTTACCTTGGTACACTACACATGATACAAAATTATTTGGTTCAAAATATAATTTTTCGTTACAACGCACGGGCTTAAAATAACACTGAAGACGAGACAACAGACCTCTAGAAACAGATGAACACTTTAGAATTGTTGAAACTTAATACTCAGCAGTTTAAATACAGGAGCTAACGTAATGGTACACAGTGCAACAAGCTTACAAAGTAGTAAATGCATCAAAGGCATCAATTAACACATTGACTGATTCCTGTTTATTTGGTCCAAATAGCGTATAGTACAACTTAAAATTGGGGCTCTTGCCACAGTATAATGTACAACGGCAGATGGAGCAGAGAAATTTCGCTATATATCAGACAGATTCAGCGGCTGCCATGGTGCTAATTCACAGTCGACGAGCTCGGCGAGGAGGGCTCAGTAAGGGAAGGTTCAAAAAAATTGGAATTAGAATGTCGGGACAGATTGGGATTTTATGTAGATATAGAGGCAGAAATTTGTTCTCCTGGTCTCAGTTTTGGGTTTTCTCCACCTTTGCCTTGATCTTCTGCTCAATGATCGCCTTCTCGGTGTCGAGGCTGAACATCCTGTTGAGGGCGTGCATGTTCTCGAGTGTTTCGTCGAGGGTGCGGCTGTCGCTGCCGTCGCATCTCAGGTGCTGCAATGGGCCGTGGAGAAGCTTGTTCACTATGCCGGTGCTAAGCTCCTCGATAGATCGCCTCATTTTCTTGGTGAGAGTGTCTTCTCCGATCTTCTGCAGGCACTTCTCGAGCTCTGAAGCCCTGATCCTGTCGGCGTATGACCTCAGCTTCTTGATAGTCGGAACGGTCTCCAGTGAGTCCCTCCATGCCTCGAACCGTTTCAGCTCTTGGGTGATGATTGTTTGAGCCTCCATTGCTTTCCTGAGCCGGTCTTCCTTGTTGGCTTCCACCACCTCTTTCAAGTCATCAACATTGTATACTCGTGCATGGTCAACATCAGACACACAAGCGCTGACATTCCTGGGGACAGATATGTCGACAAAAAGCCGAACACCACCCATAGCATCTGAAATGGGAGGAAGTGCCTCTGCGTGCTCCTTCGTGAACAATGGGGTTTCAGATGTGGTGCTTGTGAACACAACATCAGCATCAGCAGCGGCTTCATACATCTCTGTGAGAGGCCTGTACAAAATATCAATGTCCTTCATCTCTTCGCGAATGGCATCCACCCTTTCCACTGAGCGGTTCACCACAACAACCTTCTTGCATCCTTTGGCAATCAAATGTTTGATCACTAATTTGCCCATTTTACCAGCACCAATCAACAGCATCCTAGCTGACAGGCACTCGGACTTTGGAAGCTTCATCAAAGCCAATTCAACTGCAGCTGAGCTGACAGAGACAGCACCAGATGATATGTTAGTCTCACAGCGGACACGCTTTCCAGCTGTGATTGCATCCTTGAACATCCTATCAATGTTCTTTCCCAAGCCTCCACTGTTTTGCCCACTTCTGACAACTTGTTTAACTTGAGCCAGGATTTGTCCTTCTCCAAGAACCAAAGAGTCAAGGCCAGCTGATACTTCAAATAGATGGCGTGTAGCATCACTGTCACGCAGCATGAACAGGTGCTCCCTAAGCTCGGAAGCTGGGATTCCACTTTTCTGCAACAACACAACGATATAGGCATTAGAATTTCTTTGCCAAACTGGTTCTTGAACGACCAAAAAGGGAAAAACTGGGCAAAATACCACGGACGGAACAAACAAGCATTTGATCAAACAATTCTTACCTTTGACATCCAGTCTACTACTTCTCTAATACCACGGTTCCACGATAAAGCCACCACATAAATTTCCATTCTATTGCAGGTACTAAGAACAGCAGCCTCTTCAATATGATTCAGACTGGTGAGTTCTGAAATAGCACGGGGCCATAGTTCCTCTGCAACAGCAAGTTTTTCACGCATCTCCACTGGTGCTGTGTGTACACTGAGGCCTATTACAGCTATGCTACTCCTTTCCTTCATGTACCCTGGTAGTGAAAATAAAAAAAAAGGTCAAATATTGAAAAGAGACACATAAAATTCTGTACTGAAAGAATGGAATTGAATTTGACTACACATGACCATCAAACTTTCTCAATTTAGTTGTCACACACTTAAATGGAGATATTTCTTCCTTGAAGCAATTTCATGCTTACACTAGGAATAGCACGTATGTACATTATGAGTCTTTAATAACACGGTTTTGTTAAGCTATCATTTGGCTACTTATTATGAACAGTTCTTTAGGTAGAAATAAGAAAGATAACTGTTATTTCATCCGACAATCTGCGAAGCACATGGCTCTAAAATCAGTTACCACTACAACTAACCCGCACATGCCAGTTTCCATTTGCTATCTTCCCATAACTCACTGCAGAAAGAAAACTAATCGAGGTTTTCGTCAGGATAGATTCCTCATCTCCAACACCAAGGAGTTCTCTAGTGCCGCAAACTAATCCTCTCTAGTGCCACAACACCTGGTCTCCTAGACTCCTATCTCACAGACTGATTGCTCTCCTCTCAAATTTCTTAGCCAGATGACCAGATAGGTTGTGAACACAAGTCCTTAGTAACAATAACATGCAAAAATCCTACATGCGCTCACACCAATCAAAGCAAAACTGAAGAGAACAGTGCAAGGTTCCCACCTTTTCCTCTTGGGGATTTGATAATTTGCCACAGCAGTTGATGAGCAATTGATCTGAGCCACACCAAAACTAACACCAACTCCCACTATATCCAAACCAAACCAGCACAATCCCACATCACAGGGACACAGGAAGCACATCCACGGCGGCGAATTGGGGATGGGGTGGGGGTGTTAGGTTTGGGAGGCAAGGAACTCACGGTCGGCGGAGATCTTGAACTGCTCGAGCGCGGCGATGCTGGCCGCCTTGGCTGCGGCCTGCGGCTGGGTCTCCACGCCGGCGTCGCACCGCACTACGCCGGACTGCCGCCGGCCGCCGGCGGCGACCCTCGGGCAGGCGGCGGCGGCCGACCCCGCGGCTTGGCGGCCGCGGCGAATGCGCCCGCGGCGGCCGTCGCTGACGTCGTGCTCGCCATCATCAGATCAAGAAAGCAGCAACCGCAACCTCCTCTCCACAAACCGGTTTAATGGCGGCCAAGAACCGTACATAAATCAGATAGAGCGAGGAGAGGAGAGGAGAAATCCTTATACGTTTCTCTCCATGTCTCCCTCTCCCGCTCTACAAGTAATCAGTATGAATTCTTGGGCTTTGCGTTCTTGGACGGAGCCGAGGAGGAGGAGATGTGGAATTGGTTTTCGCCTCGCGTTGGTCCGAGGACGAGTGCGAGGAGGAGGAGAAAGACCGGAGCTTGGAGCCAGGTTAAGGAAGGGGGTGGTGGTTGGGATGGTGTGGAAGGCGCACGCACAGTGGGATGCGCTTGGGCTAGGTCTCGGATCGGCTCTGAATTTTCTATTGCTAGAATTTTGTTTTGTGGAGAGGACCTCGTGTTAATGAGAAATATCATATCGCCTCATGTAAGAGTTGGCAATTGCAAGTCTATTTTCTCCGAGGAAAAGAGAGCTTTAAATATTACTCAAGAGAAGGGAAAGGTGGGCGCGGAAAAATTTTCACCAAGGAGCTCACTTGATGAGAATTTTAAGCTCAAACAATTGGGTTTGGATCTAAATACCTTGACTTAGCTTGCCTTGAATTATTGTATGACAAACGGCCCGCTTGGAGTGTAGGAATTTCACAGGAGTCCAAGGGATTTTAACTGGTGAGTTAGAAATTCGAACACTTTCACACTGATGTAAAGGGAAAAAAAATAGCAGTTTGATTGGTTACACGCTTCCATTTGCATTTGTACAGGTGATAGTTTTGCCGCAGTGCAGCAAAAATATCTACCATAGGCTCCTTCACACATAAGTGGACTTCTCTGCAATTTTGACAAAGTCAAGGTTCTAAAACAAGCTAGTGTCTAAAAGATTTCCTAGTTTTCGTACTCACATGCACAGTGAAGAGATGAGCCGGAGGATGAGAGGGTAGGGGCCTAGGGGAGTGTGGTTGCCTCTGGCCTCTGATTGGCTGCGGCTGCCACATTCTATCCGCAGCTTATCTCCTCCTTTCCTTTTCGCCTCCCTCATCTTCGACCGCAGTTCAAATTGGCAAATTGCAGCCATCAATCGATCGGGTTTTTGTATAGCATGCGAGGTGGGCACACGAGTTCCTATGGTCTCCGCACGCACACCTCTGATGGCGAAGCGTGTCGACGTGGTGGCTACACTCCGCCCCACGGAGCCCAATTGTCAATCTTATTTTTCTTCGCGTATTCGCTGCCCTCATTTTAGACCCTTGTATGTGATATAATGTATTCGGTTGTGCTCCTCGCTACATATTCGGACGTGAATTTTTTCAGATTTCTTTGAGATTTAAATTATTCCTTATGAAATTCCTACGAAATTTTTGTTTTTGAAACAGGGCGCAACTGACTGGTGCACGGGATGTATAACGTATTGGGAAAAGAACGGTTGACGTACAAACACAAACCAGCACACATTCGAAGTTTGAGCCCAAATTAGCTGCATTTTATTTATTTTTTTGCTCTTCGTGCTTATCTACAGTGATAACCAGTAGTTGCTTCTTCAGAGCAAATGTGTTTGTATTTTGCCGGCTTTCTTTTTAACCCATGTTTTGGAACATGTTCAACAGCGATATGCTCTTTTGGATTATTTCCCCACTAGTATTGTTCCGGTAGAACTTTCGTGAGAGCGTGCAACGAGAGCGTAGAAACGGCGACATCAAGCCAAGCTCCTATTTTGGTAGGCATGGACGACGCCTTTGAGCGCATTGAGGGCATGTTTGGTTTCAGCCCTGATGGCAAATTGCCTGGATAGGAGAGGGACTGAAGCTGCCGGTGGTTGTTTGCTTGCCTTTTGCGTGTAGCTGCAAGCCCAAAGTAGCGCTCACCAGCGTTCAAAAACTAGTGCCTAGAGCCGCAGTACCCATCCACTCGCTCATGGCTTCGATCCATCATCCTATTTTTCAATCAATAATTTTAGGCACATGTTTCTAATTAACAACTCATCTTCGAGTTTATCTCACGATAAAAAATCATCTAATTTTCAAGTTATTTGCAAAGATCAATTTTTGCCGCAAATTGTCCTTCAAGACGAGCATTGCAATTGTGTAACATCAAAGAGAAACTTGAGTAACATGTCGTATAGTACAATCTAGTCGAGCGTTCTTATCTTCTTGCCGTTTGTCCGAAGGATACAATGTATCTTGCAGCGTTCAATTGAATAGTATAGTTTTCCCCTACAAGTATAGGAGAATTACATGTCTCGGCAATTCGGCAATTTTCTAGCGTGGGGGGCATACGTAGTACACATGCAGTGCATAAAAGTTTGTGTATGTAGCCGTTACCATGTGGTAATGGCACTTTCTTAACCGCTGGATCAAAGAATGAAATTCGAGAGCAAGTGAGATATCGATATTATAGCAACTCCTGGCGTTTTAGCAAATCACTGCAGCGATTGATCGCATACTTTGATACGATTTTTACAGAACCTTTGGTATGATGTTTAGTTACCAGATGGATAAGACTGAACAAATGCCATGGTACAGTTCACCTCCATTTCCACATAATGGCAGATGATCACATTCCAAAAGATGAATAGACCTAGTCGTAAAAAATATTTTCGAGAAATAAAACTACCAAGAACATGGGATCTCTCGTCTCAACTACACCGGATTGAGAATGCATAAACTAATTAGGAAACATTCTAAAAAGAAAAAGAAAAAATCAAGAGAGGCAGCTCACCACACGGTTATACGCTACACATTGAGACAAGAACACTGTAGTTGAACCTTCCTCGTATTTTCTTTGCCGTTTGACATCTTATTGGTGCTGCATACAGCTGTGTTTCTGCACGTTTTAGTTAGACGACGCTTAATTTGTCAAAAGCTGGGATCTTCTGCGCATGATGACCCGTTCGACGCAGCGTATGATGCAACCATTTCAAGTCAAAACTGGAAGTCGGAACGCTGCAAAAAGTCAGGCGGAGGGCGGGGGAACGGGAGGGGCAGGGCTCCCCTTTTTTCTGCAATTCATAGAATTTTATTTATATTTTTGTTATTTGATCTCCTTCATAAAATATAATTCCACTATATTGATTGTTTAACTTCATTTATCTCCAGTCCCTGGCTCGGTGGCTCCGCCAGTGAGGTTTGGCTTTGACTTTTTTTTTTTTGCTCTTTCTTTGATACTTCTTTCATCCGTTAGCATCTAACTTTTCACGATCAATGACAAAGCATCTCACATCTCTTCTTTGAATGGTATAGACTTCCATTCCATAGTAATATCATGCATGGGTGTTGGACTGTTGATGCTAGCAGGTCATTGTAGTACTTAGAACAACAAAAGTTTCAAATTTTGTACTGTAATTGCTTTTTTTCTCTGGCTATCCTATACCTTAAAGTTCAGGAAAACTCAGCACTTGGAGTTATCATTAAAGCAAAGAGAGAAAAAATTGCTCTTGTCAGTTGTCATGCCCCCACATTGACCAAAAAAAAAGGCAATGAGAAAAGGTAGAGACAAACCGGCATCAACTTCCCATTGCAACCGAACAATCTTGGCACATGGTGGTGATGATATGAACGTAGTTGACTCCGTGAAATCTTGCGTGACATAAGCCATGAGATAAACAAAAGGCTTCTTTGGGTTGGCCATGCGCTGACTTTTTGGGCTGAAATGGCACTGTTAGCATCGTGATTAATAAAATTGGTCCTCCTCCCGAAATCAATAGCAAATATGACACCGCGGATCTAGCGTCGCTTGACACGTCATCGAGTCCGGTCCCACGGGGCCGGATCTCGCCGTCTGCGTCTCTGTGGGGTTGAACTCTTGTCTGTTCGTCAACAGGCCGAATGTGTTAGACCCCAAATTTGGAGTTTGGGATCCATCGTGCATAGTTGTGTCATTCCCTAGATCAGTAGCTGACACACATAGTTACATTGTTGGCTCAAAATGCATATCTCGAAATTGTTCAATTAATACATAATACTAAACAAAGTACAAACATACCTTACAGCTTTTGCCTTACGGAATGGCTGAACATGCCAAATACACTCAGGAGCCAAGAATGAAGAAGTGCCAAAGCACGCGTGTGTGGAATTCCTCACGATGTGCCCACCTAATAATCGACAGTGGGCCCGCGACCTAGTTCTTGGCCTTCTTGATCTTTAGTCTTGATCAGCATTCATTATTATTCTTGTAGCCTCATTGCTCCTCAGTCTTGATCATAACTCATAGCAATCCATGTAGCCTTCTTATTCCTTAGTTTTGATCTGCACTCATAGCTATCCATGTACCTTCTAGTTCCTCAGTCTTGATCAACAATCAAAGTCAGCCCAAGGCAGGCCTATGACTAGATAATGGCTGGTAGTTGTGGCCGTGTCGTGCAGGGAATGCCGGTTATAGTCAACGACAACACCTGGTTGTAGAGGAAGTCCTAGGGTGGTCCCGAAGAGGTTCTAGGAAGGTCTTGGGGTGGTCCTGCAGGTCCTAGAGAAGTTCTGAAGAAGTCTCGAGGGGGTCCTGGAGCTGTCCTGAGAAGATCCTAGGGAGGTCCTGTGAAAGTCCTGTAGTGGTCTCGTGGAGATCCTGGAGTGGTTCTGTAGAGGTCAAGGGAGGTCCTAGGGAGGTTCTGAAGGGAAGTTCCGAGAAGGTCCAGGGAAATAGATCATGAGGATGTCCTGGAGTGATCTTGAAGAGGTCCTGGAGTGCTACTTCTGCTGGTCACTGTTCCCTTCGAGTACTGGTCCTGGGGTGGTCCTGAGAAAGTTCTGAGAAGTCGAAGGAGGTCTTGAGGAGATCTTAGGAGGTCTTCGAGATCCTGCGGAGGTCCTGGAAGATTCAGAGGAGGTCCTGTAGTCCATGAGGAGGTCCTGGGAGTTAAAGGAGGTCCTGTGGAGGTCTTGGATGGTCCTAGGAGATCCAAAGGAGGTCCTGGAGGTCAAGGGAGTTCCTAGGGAGATCCTGTAGGTCAAGGGAAGTCCAGGGAGGTCCTATAGAGATTCTGGAGGTCTTGGGAGATCTTAGGAGATCCTGAAGAGGTCTTGGAAAGGTATCGAGGAAAGTCCAAGAGGAGCAAGGTAGTTAGGATCGCGATCCAAGTCTTAAAGTCTTACGACTCTCTTAACCCACGATGACCTATCGATCCAAGTCTTATCACGATCCAATCCTACTCAAGGTAGGTAGGATCGCGATCCTACTCTTAGAGTCTTACGGTTCTATTTAACCCACGATACTGTCGATCCAAATCTCTTTGTCGATCCTACTCGAGAGACTTAGGGCAATTTTTTTAGGGGCCAGCTTTATCGATATTTTGTTTTAGAGCAAAATTTGTTGATATTAATTTCGAGAATGACACTATAAATAAACAAGGAGCATGCAAAATATTGTATCAAGGTGGTAATGCTAGTACAAATATCTATATTATGGTATGAGCAATCTTGAGCTTGATAATGATAAGCTATTTTATTCTCGGAGTATGTCTAGCTACTTTTAAGGAACATGCAAGTGGTAAACCATATAACAATCATACAAACTTATAGTATAGATGTTAAATATGTGTATTTTTACAACCAGAGAATCGCCGATTCTACGATTCGACATTACGATCTCGATCCTACCGGAGGCAAATCGATCCGACTAGGGATCTCGACTGACTACCTTGTCTTGAGATATCTCAGAGGAGGTCCAAGGAAGGTCCTAGAGATATCTCAGAGGAGGTCCGATAGGAGGTCTTGAGATGTCTTAGAGGAGGTCCAAGAGGAGGTCCCAAGAGGTCTCAAAGGAGGTCCAAGGGAGGTCCCATGAGGAGGTCCTAGAGAAGTCTCTGGAGGAGGTCCAAGCAGAGGTCTCGGAGGAGGTCCAAGAGGAGGTCCCGGAGACCACACCCTGTCAGGAGATATGACCACGCATGTAGACCGTGCAAAGCAGTAGTGCTCGTAAAAATAGTGCAAGCTCGCAACATAATATAAACATTCATATATATATATATATATATATATATATATATATATATATATATATATATATATATATATATATATATATATATATATATATATATATATATGTATATGTATATGTATATGTATATGTATATGTATATGTATATGTATATGTATATGTATATATATATATATATATATATATATATATATGTATGTATGTATGTATGTATATGTATATATATATATAGATATATGTATATATGTATATGTATATGTATATGTATATGTATATGTATATGTATATGTATATGTATATGTATATGTATATGTATATGTATATGTATATGTATATGTATATGTATATGTATATGTATATGTATATATATATGTATGTATGTATATATATATATACACACACACACACACACAAAAGAGCCACAAGGCGTAAATCTTATAAAAGCCGTGATACAAAACAAAGACAAGGGCGTAAGTAACAAGTCGAGGGATCCATTCACTCTACACACATGTGCAAGCGATTAGAGGACCTGACCTAAGCTTCATCTTCTTCCATGCCATCCGATTCACCTCTGGGTAGTAGTGGTCGCGGGGTCTTGATCATATGGATCTCGAAAAGATTAAAATGACAGAGTCTGAGTACGTAACTGCATCATGAGCCAACATATAATGCGCTTGTATAGATGCGATTAGTCAAGGGAAGCTTTTAGGTTTCTTTTATTTGCACAAAACCAAATTTGAAATAGAGGAGTAGTAGAAAATCCCGAGACTTAGCATTTTTAACAAATCTGCTTTTCATAAATGAGTTTTCATTTGTAAAGTACTAGTGGAGGTCCCACCTCCTATACCATTGAGTGACTCCATCCACCAATACTCAAGTATTCTGTAATTACCATCGGTCCCCACTGTGCCTTTCTCAAATCCTCGGGTCTCACCCCATCTTTCTTTTCTAGCAAAATGATTTTATAAAACGAAAGCTATATCAAGCAAGTTCTCAAGACCGCTTCTTGACCGTGAGCACGGCTATCTAGATAGTTTTACTCTCAGACCAGACACTTTACCCACAAGAGGTAATCGCTTTAATATATACACATGTTTCCTTGGACATGCGAATCAAGGGGAGATTACCACAAGGCCTTTACAATGCTCATTCCTCGACGCAACCCCACCCGCTAAGGTTTCCACCGTCCGGTGCCAAGCACTTCCAGGAGGCCCCCTCTTGTGCCATGTGGCTTCACAGTGGCTTCTTTCCCCTTTATCCAATCCACATTCCCCCAATGGGAGGCCATGCCGAGGCGAGCAAATTAGTTGGTCAGGTCGTGCCCATTATAGACTTGTAGTTGCACTGTTTTTGCATGAGAGATCTTCACCAGATTCGGTCCTTAATTGATCAGGGTGGGGCATCCACATACCAACATCCTCTCGTGCCCCCGGCACTAGCCACTGTTTCCAACCGCCCCAGTCAAAAACAGTTTTTAGGTTTTGTTTGTTTTGGAAAATAACCATTTACTTCAACATACTAGCAGGGCTCCCACTTTGCCGCCCAAATCATTTTCCAAAGTTTTTAGTGATTGTGGTTGAGCAAATTAATGCCCGCACGACATTGTATCTAAGCAAGGCTAAGCATGACACTTAGATACAGGTAATCCATTAAGTCTAGGGTGACAAAGGATAGTGTGCAAGCTCAAGGATTGGAAGTTTATACGCAAGTATTTGTTAAGGCATTAACTATGATCTAGACCAATTTAGTTTGATAAAACATAGCAATGCGCTTTCATAATTTAAAGCAACATAATTTGCAAAAGGTAGGTGCAATATGGTCAAAATGTTGACTCGCCTTGGCCAATGTTCTGATAAAGCTTGAGCTCTATATCCTGATATTCGACCTTCTCGATATCCTGTAATAATTTCACTCAATATGTTGATAATCATCCTGTACAGTGTTCTGGCAATCTTGTCCTTGATGGGATTGTTATTCCATGATATCTCCAGATGCTAATTACGCATAATACGATTGAACTCCCGTGTGATTAAAAAATAACCAAAAGAAATCCAATAAATCCAAATACATACAAACAAACGAGAACACTTTGAATGAGCAAACATATTTACGATAACTCAACAAAACGACTAGACCATTTCTTTAAATAAGGCGTGGGAGACTCTTTGTTCAACCAGGCCTACACGCCTATAAGCCCCGTCGACTAGAGACTGGTCGTGGAAGAACTTACTACCAGGGGATGGTAGTGGGAAGGCTTACGCCTATGTACTGGTCGTAAGGTATCTTACGACCAGGTGGTAGTGGTAGCAGAGCTTACGACCACAAACGGATCGTGAGAGGTCTTACGATTTAGGAGATAGCCGTGGAACAGCTTACAACTAGGAACTGGTCGTAGCAACTACGGGGGTCAAAGCTTTGGAAGTCGTAGCGGCTACAGTGGTCGCAGAAGGATACGGCTGAGAGGTCGTAGGAGTGCTACAACCTGGGGAGGTCATGGAGGTACTATAACCTGGGGAGGTCGCGAATGCGCCACGACCAAGGGAGGTCATGTGAATGCTAGGACTAAGGAAGGTCGTGGACCAAGAGGGTGGTCTTTGTGAAAAGGCCAAGAGGGTGGTCTTTGCAAAAAGACCATGGGGGAGATCTAACGAGAGGGAGGTCTGGATCCCTAGATCTAAACGAGGAGAGATCTGGATCGTCAGATCTAAACGAAGGGAGGTCTGGACCCTTAGATCCAAACGAAAGGTGGTCTGGACCCTCATATCCGAATGAAAGGAGGTCTGGAACCTTAGATTTAAACGAAGAGAGGTCTGGACCGTTAGATCTAAACGAAGAGAGATCTAGACCCTCGGATTTAAATGAAAGGAGGTCTAGAACCTTAGATTTAAACGAAGAGAGGTCTGGACCCTTAGATCCAAACGAAAGGTGGTCTGGACCCTCAGATTCGAATGAAAGGAGGTCTGGAACCTTAGATTTAAATGAAGAGGGGTCTAGACCGTTAGATCTAAACAAAGAGAGGTCTAGACCCTTGGATCCTAATGAAAGAAGGTCTGGGTCCTTAGATCCAAACTAGAGATGGTCTGATCCCTTAGATATAAATGAAAAGAGGTCCGACCATTAGATCTAGACAAAGAGAGGTCCGACCAGTAGATCCTAACGAAAGAAGGTCTGGATCCTTAGATCCAAACGAAAGGTGGTCCGGTCCTTAGATCTAAACGAAGAGAGGTCCGGACCATTAGATCTAAACAAAGAGAGGTGCGGACCCTTGGATCCTAACGAAAGAAGGTCTCGACGGTCAAGATGAACGCAAAAGAGGTCCCAACGGTCAAGATGAACGCAAAGGAGGTCCCAACGGTCAAGATGAACACAAAGGAGGTCCTAGAGATACTAGGACCAGGGGAAGGTCATGAGAGTGTTACGACCAGGGAAGGTCGTGGAGGTGCCATGACCTAGGGAGGTCGTTGCAGAAAAGCCAAGAGGGTGGTCTTTGCAAAAGACCATGAAGGTGGTCTTCGCAAAAAGGGAGGTCACGATTAAGAGGGTGGTCTTTGTAAAATGGGAGATCCGTGCAAGGAGGGAGGTCGTGGAAGTGTTAACCGTGCATAGTTGAATGGGAGAATATTCGCCACACAAAGAGAGGTCAAAAGAAGCAAAAGTTCGACTGTATTGATGCAATCGAATGAACCAGCAGAAAAGCCAAAGGAAGAACCAAAAGAAAATCCAAGAGAGAACAAGGCGGCTCGAACTAGGAAGAGCATCTGGCCACTAGGAACTTACCAGTACGGTTGGGAAATGAGCTAGTCGGAGCTGGCTAGTGACGTTGGTCACGACTACGGGAGAAGCTCTATGCTGCAATAGCTTGAGGAAGGTGGGTGGTCTTCGGTCTTCAAGGTTGCTCCCTGAAAGCAGATGAATGGTCCTACTCAGATGTCTTGAATGTCCTGGTCGGAGGTGAAAGGAGAGTGGTCTCCAAGGCTATTCCTACGAATCAAGGAGTAGATTTAATTAAGGAAAGCACCACTTGGGGCATGGGTGTGAGCAAATGCACACGGTGTGGCAGTGGCCTTATCGATGGGTGCCTGTGGCAAAGGCGGGGATGATGCGGCAGTGCTCGGCCGAGGCAAACGCTTGAGCTTGAATGGAGCTCAAGCTCTCATGGAGAAGGAAGAAAGTGAGGCTGGCACTGGAATGGCAAAGAAAGGCAATATGGGACTTGAAGTGAATATGTACATGCACCTTGGCACAACCGACGAGTGTTGGGTCACGGGTAGGCTACGATAGCAACAAATCAAAATTTTCTACCACGTAAACCAGGAAGCCAAGTAAGTAGATGATCACAGATCGTTACCACTAGATGCGCAGAGCAGCGAAAGAAGGGTTGGAGCAGCCTGGTCCAACATAGAGTGCGTCGTTGTAGTGGTCGTAGTCGATCGTCAAATACGAAAGCACGTCGGTGCGGTGCTCGTGCTCGATCGCTCTCCAAAGAACCTCCTCTCAGCCTTATGAAGATCGCGGATCGCCCTCAAGCGCAACAAAGAATCGCAGAGCGCCTACCAGATCCACAAGTCCAAGGAAGGAACAACCATGCGCCGGTGTGCTAGCACCAAGTCGCACGGTAGAGCTCTCAGGAAGATGGCGGCTAGGGTTTCGGTGGAACAACTCAACTCACGACTTTCGTGTGTCTTGTCTGTTATGTTCCCCACACCTCCCAACAGCCTCATGCATCTCCTTATATAGTGCTCATGACGGATTCTATCCGAACACGTTTGACTAATCGTATATGTACTGGTTTGCTCCAACACGTTAAGTGTGTGACCCTATAGGTTCGTGCGTAATCGGTTGTGACTCAAACCCTTTCCAATCACGAGTCATTAGCGGTTCCTAGCAGGACATAATGATTCCCGAATACACACAAATTATATCGGATTTAACCTTAGTGCAATATGATCTACAACCGTGTCTCCATCACTTACTTACTAGGTCCTATCTCTATACGCACGCTCAGATTTAGTCATGACCAGTTTGTAACTTCACGCACTGTGTTTTGACCACTCTGTGATTTTGTTCGACCAGCCTGATCAACCAGATCTCAGACGACACTGCGACCAGAATCGATCGAACTGTTTAACCTACTGTGTATTCTCCCTTTGCCTCACGATGTCCGGGTTGAACCTGTGAGATGTTGTGTCATCCATGGACTATTCAATACTTTATCGATCAAGTGTCGGATAACTTCACGTGGTCGAACACTTCAACCACTAGTGGTATGGCCATGTACTTTCTTTATTCGACCACAACGAGGGGCCCAGAGACATCTCTCTGTTATGTTAGAGAGAGCAAATCCCATATCCCACCAAATACATTCATCCGCATGTTTTATAGCATACCAAAGCTACCTTTATAACTACCCGCCATTAGTAGCGATTGGCAACCCCTAAGAGTGCTATTACACATGTAGAAACCATGCCGATCTTAGGTCTAAGGATTATACATCATCACTACTTGAGACCAACTAACCACACATAGAATCATAACAATCTCAATAGTGTCTCAAGGTGGGTCAATCCAACACCATGCTCTCTAACATGTGTTCAAATTATTGATTTGATATCCCTATATCCATGACCGTGAAACATGGTCATCAATCAATACAATGTGTTGGTCGATAGAGTCAATAGTATTCCACCATTGACATCCGACCAGGGATACATTTAGAACGACATCATATAAGTTAAGAGTTTCACCAACAAGTCACATACTTGTCAATCTTCATAACCAATGATTCATTTAAGGAACATGATAACATATTATCCAATATTATGAACATGATGAAATATAATCATCTCCATGATTACCTCTAGGGCATATTTCCAACAACAAGGAGGAATGGTTGGTGCAGTTGACGATATGGGCAGCATAGGGCAGTAGAATGACATCCTGGATGACTGCCATTACTGGCTTGTCGGACCACACCGTGCTGGAGCTCCCTCTTGGTGTATGCAACGCACGGGTGAGGGGCACGTCTGCCCAAGTCTCCCGTTAGGGAGGTCTGCCTGCAAGGGTTCGGACCAGGCGCTAGTTGGAGCAACAGGAGAGGAAAAAAGCACGGGTGCGGGTGAGCCACACTAGGCTGATCAATATTTAGCCAAAGAAGAAGTGGAGGAAAGGAAGGAGGGCTAGAAAGAAATGGGAAGAGATAGAATAACAGAATTTTAGACTTGCTAAAATTCTGATTTTAGCTTTAAGGAACTCTTACGCAAAAATAGACAAAATCAGGATAGCAAAAAAGAGAAAGGCACTCAAGCAACTCTCAAAAATGCATGCGAACGGAACGACAACAGACATTATACAAAAAGTTTTAAAAATCCCATATTTTTGCCTTTATGAACTTTTGGGCTGTTACAGGATGCCACCTCCGTGCGCCATGTACCAAGTCCGTGCCCTAGGGGCACAGTGTTGCCATGTCCGTGTCCGGTGCTGCCCTGTCCCTTGCTCTATGCGCCACGTAGCAAGCTTGTTGCCTTGGGGGCATGGCCTCGCCTTGCTCAGTGCCCCCAGGGCATGATGTCACCTCTACACCACTCGCACGCCCACGTGGGAGGGAATCAAATTGATTCCCTCCGTTCCACCACGTCCATCGCGCCCCGCATGAAAAAAAAAGCCTGCACAGGAGGGAATCCGGATTCCCTCCCGTCGCTTCGCGGTCGTCTGAAATTTCTAGCTCGTGTGACTATAAAACCCAGCTCGCTCTCGCTATCGCTCTCATTCTCATTCTTCGGAGTCTCCTTCTTCATCCTCATCATCACTTGATTCCGCTTTCGCCTTGAAAGCAGCAAAATTCTTCTTTGAGGAAGACGACTCCAAGAGCTCTTTCTTGTCTTTTTTGAACAACTCATTAGTTATGAGATTGCCTAAACGTCTCGTTGGTGTCATTCTTGGCAACTCGGGAGAGTTGAGACACAATGTCACCAACGTCTCGTACTTGTCTGGTAGAGCTCTAAGGATCTTGCGCACAATGTCAACATCAAGAAGGTTAGTACCAAGGTCTTTGAGCTCATTCACAATGTTGTTGAGTCGTGAATACATCTCATTGATGTTTTCATGAGGCAATATTACGAATGTCTCATATTTAATCTAAAGCCTATGCAATTTGGCTTCTTTGACCGTGGATGTTCCCTCTTGAATTTCGGAGAGGGTGGTCCAAATTTCATGAGCAATTTCTAAATTGCTCACTCTATTGAACTCATCCGTGTTCAAAGCACCAAAGAGAGCGTTCATAGCTTGGGCATCTAAATGAGCATTACGCATCTCTTGATCCGTGGGAATTAGTGGATTAAGAGGCATGACGTAACCCTCATTTACGATTTTCTAAATGCTCGGACTCATAGCCTTTAAATAAATTGACATTCTAATTTTTCAATAAGCATAATTAGAGCCATCAAACAAGAGAGCCTTTCCTATAGCAATTCTCTCACTAGCCATCCTTTTTCTCTTAGACGGTTAAGCCTAAATCAATGAGAGACCAAGCTCTGATACCACTTGTAGGATCAAGGATAACCGACTAGAGGGGTGAATAGGAGGTTTTAAAACTTTTAGCAAATTAACAATTTAAGCCAATTATGAATTATGTCTAAACTAGATACAATTCTAGCTAAGCAATTTAATACAAGATAAATACTAGAATTGTAAATGCGAATAAGTAAAGACAAGAATTAACCACAAAGGAGACAATGATGTTTTCCCGTGGTATCAAGACTTGCTTGGTATTCACTAGTCCACGTTGAGGAAGCTTGAACGAATCAAGCGTGCTCCACTTAATTAAGCCTTTCTCGATCACTATTGGTTGTTCTTCCTCCGCCTCGAGATGGTGAACACCAACCACTCACAATCTTGGCACTGCACCTCTTCACAAGCTTCTTGAAGAGATCACCGTGCTCCCACCACCAAGCCGCCTAGGAGTTCAAAGAAAACTCCAAAAGTAATAAATCGATGACCTTCGCTGATGGCACTCAAGTGCAAATAGATCAACTAGAATGAGTGAATGCACTTGAATTGGCCCAACTACCTCACAATGAATGCACAGGTGTATTTGAGGTGTTGAATGAATACTCAAGGCTCTAAGGATGTTAAATGAAGAGATCACGTCGTCCTAGAGTATGTGGAGGGGTATTTATAACCCCCACAACAAAATCCAACCGTTATGAGAGAAACCCCAACTTTTCAGCGAAATATGGTACTACCGTCAGCCAAGGTGTGGTACTACCGCTTCTCACCAACCGCTCAGAATAGCCTACAACATGAGCATTAACTGCCTCTGACATAGCCATTTTAAACGCAGCGTGGTACTACCGCCAACTATCATGTGGTCATACCGCTAAGCCCGGTCGTACCGCATAAAGGAGTGGTACTACCATTCTCAGGGTTTTCAATCTCAGTTGAAAAGGGTGCTTCTCTGGAATTTACGTACCGTCACATAAAATTCGGAACTACCGTGGAGCAGTAGTTCTGCCATTAAAACTCCGGTACTACCGCACCATCGATTTGAATAGGCTTACCCAAACATGTTGGCCACGTGGACTCGGATGAAATAGGTTGTTCGGACCATGCGCTTAAACCACATGATCATGTCATTTTGACAATCGAACGCACATGTAGTACCGCTTAAAGGAAGTGCAGTAATACCGCTACAAGATTTTCGCCAGCAAGCACCGGTACTACCGCTTGCCAAGGAGCACAAGAGCTCCAAAAGGCTCTCGAAAATACGCTCCGCTCAATTTTCCGAAGTACCGTAGAGCGGTAGTACTGTTTAAACAACTACGCAAGACTACTGCTCCAAGGATTTTGCAAATTTAACCAAAAAGGAGCCTCTCGATTTTACATACCGCCAACTAGAAAATAGAATTACCGTGATGCGGTCGTATCGCCACAAGGGCGGTCATACCACTCCACAAATAAGTTGAAAGGCACGTTTGAACTGCACACGTGGACGCTCTAGATTAATTAGGCTGTTCAGACCATGCGTTTAAACCACACGATCATGTCACTTTCGGACGGTCCAAATGGCCCACGGTAGTACCGCCAAGAGATGCGCGGTCATACCGCTCTAAGCGGTAGTTCCGCCAATTAGCCTCTGGTACTACCGTTTGTGCAGTCAATTACACAGAGAGCTTTCAAATTCAAATTCAAATGCATGCATGATCCTAAATTGATCTAAATGGCACAAGAACATGCTATCAAGCTACTAGTCATGATCCCTCTTAATAGTACGATATTTAACCTATAATCCAGTCTTCCAACCATTTCTCCTAATTTGAAAACGTGCACACATGCAAACACTAAACATGATATCGGGCCTAGATGCGATAAGATAAAGCAAGCTACCAACCATAGACCTATAAAGCTTTAAATCTACTGGTTTACCTCCCTCATTTAGGTCGAGATGACCGTTGGTTGCCATGGGAGTCTTGATGAGTTTTGCATCCTCCATCCCAAATTTCTTGATCAAATCTTTTGCATTCTTTGTTTGGCTCACGAAGGTTACATCTTTGAGTTGCTTGATTTGAAGTCCAAGGAAATAGCTCAATTCTCCGATCATGGACATTTTAAATTCTCTAGACATCATATCACCAAACTCTTTACAAAAATCTTGGTTAGTAGACCCAAAAATGATATCATCAACATAAATTTGATGCATAAAGAAATCATCATCTAAGACTTTAGTAAATAAAGTTGAATCAATTTTCCCATTTTGAATCCTTTTGAGACTAGAAAATCTTTACATGCTTCATACCATGCTCTAGGAGCTTGTTTAAGACCATAGAGCGTCTTGGAGAGTTTATAGACATGATTTGGATTCTTTGGATCTCCAAAACCGGAAGGTTGTTCAACAAAGACAAGTTCGGATATTTTACCATTTAGAAAAGCACTTTTAACATCCATTTGAAATAATTTAATATCAAAGCATGATGCAAAAGCAAGTAATATCCGAATTGACTCAAGTCTAGCTACGGGAGCAAAGGTTTCACCAAAATCCAAACCTTCGACTTGTGAATAACCTTGAGCGACCAACCTTGCTTTGTTTCTAACAACAAAACAATTCTCATCTTGTTTGTTCCTAAAGACCCATTTAGTACCAATGACGTTGTATTCTTTGGGACTTTCCACCAATATCCAAACTTCATTCCGGGTGAAGTTGTTGAGTTCTTCATGCATAGCATTCACCCAATCCGGATCATCAAGTGTTTCTTCTACATGCTTTGGCTCAATAGAGGAGACAAAAGAGTAATGTTCACAAAAAGAAGCAATACGAGATCGAGTTTGAACACCCTTACTTACATCACCCAATATTTGGTCTATTGAATGATCTTTTGTAATTGCATTGTGGATTCTTAGTAGTAGATTGGATGGTTGATCATCTTCTTTATTGTCCTCTTCATCAATTTGAATTTGATTCGTGGAAGAGGTTGGAGGTTCAACTTGGGTGGAAGAAGATGAATCATCCTTAGGCTTGATGTTACCAATTTGCATGTTCTCCATGACTTTTCTTAAGGCTTCATCACCTACATCATCCAAATTCTCATGCTCTTCTTTCCTTTGCTATTGTCACCAAATGTGATCTTGTCGACTCCTTTACTATTCTCGAATGTGGTGAACATCTTTCTATCACCAATCATGTGTTGAGTGCATCCACTATCAAGCACCCAATGTTTTCCACCGGTTTTATAGTTTACCTACAAAATAAGAATTAAGTTCTTTTAGGTACCCAAATTTGTTTGGGTCTTTGGAGGTTAGTGAACAAGGATTTAGACACCCAAATAGCATTCTTTTTAGCGCCTAAAATTGAAGTGCCAATAAATCTAGCAATGACTTTACGATCCTTAGTTTTTCTAAGCATATCACATGAATCATATATACCAGGGAATGGAGTCTTACCAATAGGACAATTTTGTTAAGATGTCCTATTTTCCGACACGTATGGCAATACTTACCATTTTGCTTAACAAACCTTGTGGGCTTATTTGCCGGCTTCTTACCTTTCTTGGCACATACCCAAGTCCTTCCTTATTGAATGAGCATCTTTGCTTACTCAAAAGCTTCTCAAGGGTGGTCTTACCCTTGAATCACCTTTCTAAGCGTTTACTTAGCTTGGTCACTTGCTCCTTTAGCTCATTGTTTTCAACAACAAGCTTTGCATCATTTCGCTCAATATTATCATGATTAGCATTAATATTTGAGCAACATGGCATAGCAATAGGATCATTATATGAAGTAGATGCACTAGTTCTAGTAGTTTCTATACTAGACATATCATCAATAATATCACATGTACTACCGTTGCAAGGATTTTGCAAATTTAACCAAAAAGGAGCCTCTCTGGATTTTATGTACCGTCAACTAGAAAACGGAATTACCGTGATGCGTCATACCGCTCACAAGGGCGGTTGTACCGCTCCATAAATAAGTTGACAGGCACGTTTGAACTGCACACATGTACGCTCCATATTAATTGGGTTGTTCGGACCATGCGTTCAAACCACACGATCATGTCACTTTCGAACGGTCTGAATGGCCCACGGTAGTGCCGCCAAGAGATGTGCGGTCATACCGCTCTAAGCGGTAGCTTCGCCAGTTAGCCTCTGGTACTACCGTTTATGCAGTCAATTGCACAAAGAGTTTTCAAATTCAAATTCAAATGCATGCATGATCCTAAATTGATCCAAATAGCACAAGAACATGCTATCAAGCTACTAGTCATGATCCCTCTTAATAGTACGGTATTTAACCTATAATCCGGACTTCCAACCATTTCTCCTAAGACCGGTAAAATATAAAAAGGATCCTAGGCTACTTGTACATTGTCTTTTATCCAAAAGATCTTCATGTTGTCCTTTAGCATGCATATTCAAGACATCAAACTCAACAATAGGACTTAACCTTGTAAATACTCAATAAATATATTAATCCCATCTTCACATATTATCATTAATTACCAAAACCATTTTTAGGGGCCTAGATGCTTTCAGTTACGCTGGGTCAGAGACAGACCGGTGAGGTGCTGCCCCGTGCTCCACAACGAATTCGAGTCATTACATAATGACAGCATCATATGGTCTCTACGGATCCCACATTTCGTGAACACGATAACGCCGCACGAATTGTCCGTGCAATGTACACAGGACATCGGATTATGGGCGACAACCTGTCACCTTGTGTTTTCCCATATACTGGAGCCTTACATGTCGTAGCACGTACTACGACAGTTTGATCTCTATCAGGTTGTGCCCCCTCCAGACGGGAGGATGCTGGAGCGAGTTGTCCACTTGTGAGTGCAACTCTATCCGAGTAATGTTTACAGTTCATACCTATATCCACTCTTCTCACATAAATCCTTCTCGAATGCAGGCAATCGAAGATGGGCCAACATTCTAAGGACTGACAGGTAGTCCAGCATCAGTGGACTATGGCTTGGACAAATACGATGCACATTGAGGTTCTACAGAAGTAGCGACCGTACGACGGTCGAACATACCATGAGTACATCAAGTGGTACGTACCATGATCACGCAGCAGACTCACCCGTCCTCTGCTAGAGCGTCCGAAGCAGGTCACACACGAGGAGAGGCTTTCCCACTCATTCAATCGACACAACGCTTCATGGCGTGACGACACTGTAAAACAATCAAACCTATGCTCACTTCATTCATGATATTTTTACTGTTTGGAACTTAAAGTTGTTGTCTGCCACTTTAGTTCGACTGGATCCAGCGGATCTCATGTGCATCCGATTACGCCATCCGCAACCCAGATCACACCGTTCTGGGACTTCTCAGTACTCTCATGTCCATCTTCGCAGAGTCCAAGCAAATAATCAAGAATAAGAGCCACGGTCGGTCGAGAGACGACGTCCTTCATGCTGGGCACCGAGTGGGCCGAGTGTGCTCACCTGCTAGGTCGGCATGACCTAGTGAGACTAGCGAATGTCTTAGTGCTCCCCGTCGATCATTCGCACTATAGATCGGGGAGGTAAGTTATGTTTAATTTTAAGTCTTGATTATTTATTATGCCTTAGGTTGTGCTAACATCGTGCCGTCTTCCAGCCACATGTCCGTCGGGATGCATCACTTTTGTGATCGACGTCTGCACGATCTACTCAGACCGGCAAATATTCCAAGCACTCCTTCGGCCATCCCAAGACTACACATAGGGGAAACCGAGAGACGGTCAAAACCAAGAGGGTGGTCGAAACCGAAATGTTAGTCGAAACCAAGATGGTGGTGTGGGGATAGAAACGGGCGGACGGGAATTCTGAACAAATAGAGAAATGGGGGTTTAAATAACAGAGAACTCCAATAAACTCAAAACAACCCAAATTTTGAATTGGTTGAAGTTGATTAATTCATATTAAATTGCTTTTAGTTTTAAAATTTTCCAAGTTGCTTTAGCAATACAACAAAACCAAATGGTTATTTTATTTTGAAAATTTTCAAAACTCCTAAAATTGGGATGTTACAAACCTACCCCACTTACATGGAATCTCGACCCTAATAAGGAATAGGTTTGGAAACTCGGCCTTTAGGTCCTCTTCACGCTCCCAGGAGGCTTCCTTTTAGTGGGATTGCTCCACTAAACCTTGCAGAAACAGATGATTTTGCTTCGCCACTCGCTCCGCCACTTCCAAAATCTTGATGGGTTGCTCCTTGTAGGTGAGATCTTCTTGCAGATCAACTACTTCTAACAAAGATCCGCTTCTTCCAAAGACACGCGAACACTTCTTTAATTGAGACATATGGAAGACATCATACACATTTGCCAGCTGAGGCGGGAACTAAAGCTTGTAAGCAACTTCTCCTCTTCTGACTAGAATTGGAAAAGGTCCAATGTATCTTGGTGCAAGCTTCCTGCTTACTCTGAATCGACACATTCCTTTGATAGGCGAAACCTTCAGATACATCTGATCTCCAGGAACAAATGCTAAGTCTTGATGACGGTTATTAGCATAAGATTTCTGCCTGGTCTGTGTTGTTCTCAACTTTTCTCTAATCAACCGAACTTGATCTTCGGCTTCCTTCAAGATATCTGGTCCGAGTGTCTTGTCCTTCGCCGAGTCACCCAATACAACGTGTTCGTGACCTTCTTAGAAAGAGCTTCAAACGGGACATCTCAGAGGCTTGATTGATAACTGTTGTTGTACGAAAACACTGCATAGGGCAGACTTTGATCCCAACTGGTCTTGTTTGCTAGAGCGTGGGCTCTCAACATATCTTCTACGATTTGATTTACTATTTCTGTTTGGCCATCTGTCTGCGGATGGTAAATCAGATCAAATTCGTGTTCATACCCAAAATGCTATGCGTACCGCCGTAATCTTGAGGTGAACTTGGATCCTCGATCCGACACGATCTTCTTCTTCAGACACCATGCTAACATGCTATCTTTGCCATGTACAATTCGCAAGTCTGTCTCCTGAGTAGGTGATCTTAACTGGAATGAAGTGAGCAACTTTTGTTAGGCGGTGTACAATTACCCAGATAGAATCATAGCCAGCTCTAGTTCTCGGCAGACCGGTGATAAAATCAATGACAATTTCTTTCCATTTCCATTCAGGTACGCTAAAAGGTTGCAAGAGTCCAGCAGGTCTCGATGCTCGCTTTAACTCACCGGGCAAACCTCACATCGAGCTATGTATCCAACAATCTCACGCTTCATACTAGGCCACCAATAAAACCCCTTGAGATCTTGATACATCTTCGCGCCTCCCGGTGAATAGAATACAAGGTTTCATGAACTTCTTTTGAGTGTCAATCGCTAAGCTCTTTTTGGTCCCAGACACAACACGCTTATCAAACCAAATGGTTCTCACTGCCTTCCAAAATCTTAGGATTTACCCTTCTTCATGTTGCTCTTTATTTCTTTAATATCTCAGATCTTCGCTTTGAGCTCTCTTGATGTGATCTTGCAGAGTGGGTCGATTTCCAAAGCAACTAAGTAACCTTCTTCAACCAATTCAAGCTTGAGCTTCTAAAATTCTTCGTGTAGTGCTGGTTGACTTTCCTTGATCATCAGAGTATTGCAGTAAACATTTCTACTTAAATCATCTGCTACGACATTAGATTTGCCTGGATGATAATGGATTCCCACATTGTAATCCTTGATCAACTCCAACAATCTTCTTTGCCTCATATTAAGACCAGTCTGAGTGAAAATGTACTTCAAACTCTTATGGTTAGTGTAAACTTCACAGCAATTACTGATGAGGTAATATCGCCATATCTTTAAAGTATGCACCACGACAACCAACTCTAAGTCATGAGCGGGTAATTTGCTTCATGAGGCCTCAATGACGTGAAGCATAAGTCACTACATTCTTTCTTGCATCAGACACAACCGAGATCTTGTCGTGAGGCATCACAAAAATCTCAAAATCCTTCCAACATTAGGTAAGATCAATATCGAGCGTGGTCAAACGCTTCAACTCTTAAAACTTTGCTCATATTCCGCGCCCAAGCATATTTCTTCTCCTTTTTCAAAGAACTAGGTGAGGGTCTTGCTATTCTAGAAAATCCTTCTATAAACCGACGGTAGTATCCTACCATACCAAGGAAACTTCTGACCTAGGGCACAGACTTAGGTGACTCCTAGTTGAGCACATCCTTGACCTTGCTAGGGTTGACGGCGACTCCTTCTGCAGACATGATGTATCCCAAGAAGATAATTTCCTTCATCCAAAACTCACATTTATCGAATTTAGCACAGAATTTATGATCTCTAAGTTTATTCAAGACCAAGCGAAGGTGCTCTTCATGCTTTTCTTCACTCTTAGAGTATATTATGATATCGTCAATAAAGACAATGATGAACATATCCAAATACTCCATGAATACTTTATTCATCAAGTTCATAAAGTAAGCAAGGGCATTGGTCAATCCAAAAGACATGACCGTGAACTCGTACAGTCCATAACAGGTTGAGAAGACTGTCTTGGGAATATCCTCTAGACGAATATTTAACTGATGGTATCCTAACCTCAAATCTATCTTGGGGAACACTCCGGCTCCCTTCAACTGGTCGAACAGATCATCAATCCGGGACAGAGGGTACTTGTTCTTGATGGTGACTTCATTGAGTGCACGGTAATCCACACACATCCGTTGGGTACCATCCTTGTTTGCAACAAAGATCACTAGGACTCCCAAGGCGAAGAACTTGGTCGACAAACTTTATCTTGCATCTCCTCGATCTATTTTTTCACCGACTAAGTCACAACCAAAGAAATGGTAGGGTCTTGAAATGGGTGCGGTTCCCGGAACTAAGTTCATGACAAACTCTAGTCCCTGTTCGGTGGCATCCCAGGTAGGTCATCAGAGAAGACATCAGGAAACTCTCTAACCACTGGCGCATCTTTCAAAGATACAGCATTAACACTGCAGACTAGCGCTCTATCACGCTTTTCCGTGGAGGCTTCAAATTGTACTTTGGTTCCAACTGGACTGACCAAACTAATGCTTCTACCACCACAATCCAAAATTGCATGCTGATTAGTAAGCCAATCCATACCCAAAATCACATCTAGGGATTTGGTGTCAATGATTATGAGATTGGCTAGAAATTCTACCCCTTCTATGGTCACTTTAACTTTTGGGCAACTTTGGTTCGTACTCGACTCCGAACCGAGGGATTGAACCAATAAAGCATTTTTAAGGGTCAAAACCTCTAACTGATGCTTTGTAGCAAAACTCTGAGAAACAAACGAATGCAAAGCTCCAGAATCAAACAAAACAGTAGTAGGTACTGAATTTACCAGGAACTTACCCAGTACAACGTCCGGGGCTGTCTGGGCTTCCTCCAATGTGACATGGTTCACACGGCCTCTCCCAAAAGGCTGAGGGGTCTTGGCTAGTGCAACTGGAGTCTGAGGTGCTCCACGACACCGCCTCCCGCATGGGGGTTCTGCCTGAGTAGCTCCCTGTTGAACTGACAGGCGTGGGACCTTGCGCTCAGCGATTGTCGGGCGAGTGTCCCAATTGTTAACAGTTGAAACAGGTGATTCCCGCGGCATGATTGTTGTTTCTTGGTTACTAGTTGGGGGTTGTTGTTGCTGAAGCTGTGATATCCTGGAGCAGCTGGGTAAGGCGCTGCAGCAGGGGTTCTGAAGGTAACATGAGGACTAAAACGGCCAGGGTACTGCACATTCAATTTGGCTCTCTACAGATGACTTTGATGAGCACCATGTGAAAGCATCTAGGTCCCTAAAAATTATTTTGGTAATTAATGATATTATGTGAATATGGGACTAACATGTTTATTGAGTATTTACAAGGTCAAATCCCGGTAATGAGAATGACAACCTGGAGATGCATGCTAAAGGTCAACACGAATATCAATATGGTTCAAAGACAAGGTACAAGTAGTTTAGGATCCTTTTTGTATTTACCATCTTAGGAGAAATGGATGGAAGACCAGACTTTAGGTTAAATATCGTACTATTAAGAGGGATCATGACTAGTAGTTTGATAGCATGTTCTTGTGCCATTTGGATCAATATAGGATCATGCATACACTTAGAATTTGTTTTGGAAACTAACTATGTTTTTTCTCATGGAGAGCGGTAGTACCGACATATTGTTAGCAGACTACCAAGACAAGCTGGTATGACCGGATGGTGGTGCAAGATTACCAAGAACTCCAACTGCATCAAGATTAGTTGGCGTACATATTTTTCAAAGTGACACCGCTTAGGTTTGGTTGCTCACCCGATGAGCGGTAGTTCCGAATTTACTTGGCGGTACTACTGCATCAAGCAGATGATTGATTTCTTCGTGGAACTACTGCACTTTGTTACCGAAAAATCAGCAGACGTTATTTCTAGAGAGTGCCATGTTTTGGACTCAAAAGTGAAGCAAAGAGTACCGCTTCGTGTTTTTGGGTATGACCGAAGTTTTAACTACAAGATGATCCATGTATGTAGTACCGCACCAATTTTCAACGGTTAGGTCGAGCGCTTAATGCATCTCAAGGCTTAGCCATTACGTGTATTTTGGAAAGGTGCGTAGTATCGCCATTGAACGGCAGACTACCAAGATTTCTTTAAAAGTTGGGGTTTTGGCCTCAACGGTTTAATGGGGGTATAAATACCTCTCCTCTTGCTCAAGGACAGAGTGAGATTTTATTTAACATCTTTGAGCCTTGAGCACTCTCTCTACACCTCCAATTCACTTGTTGCGCTCATTGTGAGGTGGTTGAGCCAAATTCAAGTGCATTAATTCTAGATTGATCCTTTGCACGTGATTGCCGTCAAGCAAAGATTATGGTTCATTACTCTTGGTGTTTGCCAAACACCTAGACGGCTTGGTAGGAGTTCGCGTGGTGATCTCTTCAAGGATATTGTGAAGAGGTCCGACACCGAATTGTGAGTGGTTTGGTGTTCACCATCTCTGGAGCGGAGGAAGAACAACCAATAGTGATCGAGGGAAGGCTTAATTTGTGGAGCCGGCTTGATTAGTTCAAGCTTCCTCAACATGGACTAGTGAAGACTAGCAAGTCTTCGACACCACGAACTTCATTGTCTCCATTGTGGTTTATTCTTGTCTTTACTACTTCCACATTTACATTTCTATCAATTTCGTGTAGAATTTCTTGTATCTAGTTTAGACTTAGTCCATTATTGTCTTAGATTGTTAATTAGTCAAAAAGTTTTAAAACCTCCTGTTAACCCCTCCTCTAGTCGGTTATACTTGATCCTACACCATGCTGCATCATCTTCCTCTTACGGAATTCTTCAAGCTCATGACGAGAATCTTCTATGAGCATAGTCTTGTTTACTAGACATTGGAAATCTGTGTAGTCGTTACCAACGACTTGAACCTTCAAGCTAGGGTTGAGTCCCCGCTTGAAACGCTTCTGACGTGCATCATCGGTGGCAACGTCCTCTTGAGCATAACGAGAGAGTTGAGTGAACTTGTTGAGATATTCACTCAATGACATGTTTTCTTGTCACAGTTCACAGAACTCATTCTTCTTCATTTCCACCTTCCCATCAAGAATATGAGAGTGGCGGAAAGCTTTCGAAAATTCAGCCCAAGTGATGTTTTGGTGGTTTTCATGGGTGGCACAGTAATTCTCCCACCATTCTGCTACAATGCCTTCGAGCTGGTGCGCGGCATACAAGACCTTCTCGTGGTCATCACACTGAGTGATGGTGAGCTTTTTCAAGAGAGCGCAACTGCTGCCTGCGCCCAATGGCTCGGAGGAGTTGGAGGACGAGGTGGATGGATCCTCATGAACTCGCCACTTTGACCGAGGAAAAGCCGGGTGGGCGGTGGTACCGCTAATTGTTCCGATTCATCATTGCGATTAGAGCGCAAGCAATCGGTTCTGTTGACTCATCATCTGGTTCATATTCCGCATCATTGCATTCATCAGCTGCGTCTAGGCTGCCATGAACTGACCCCAACCCTGATTTGCGGTGGCTACCGGAGAAGGTGGTGGTGTAAAGGGATCCACTGGTTCATCTTGACTTGCCGAAGTTATGGTCTGAACCATCCGCACCAATCTTCCCAAGTTTAATAGATGAGAAGAAGAAAGCACGATAGGTGAGAGGAAAAGCACGAAAGACGAGGGAGAACAAGGGAGAAAGACAGAACAGTCTAACTGGGGCAAGTCGGTTGAACTCAAAGAATGAATAGCCGAAAAGCTATTAAGAGGCAACAAAATTCAAGCCGAAGATCCTATTACTCGGACTACATGATACTAAAGCTAAGAAGGGCAACTTTGCTAAAACACTTCTATCTAACTTATATGGATGGTCAACTTAAAGCAAAGCTCGATCCTATAGAGATTACTGAGGTGAGAAGGATCAGTTTGAATTAAAAAACAAAGTTTCAGAAAGGAAAAGATATAAGCACTTAGGAGTGATATGGGGAAATATTAGAATAAGATGAGAGAAGAATAACTACTCATCAATTGACTGGGTTTGATTTAGAAAATAAATTTTGAAGTTTTTGACTAAACGTCCATGCTAACTATGGTTATGCCAATAGTCGATATGGCTCGATACCACCTCTATCTAACCCTGATATGCAACTCGATCATCTGTGTATTCAAACTAGTCCCATGATCGGAAGCTAGTCCACATCATTACAATAAAGATGAAATCAAATCCATATACAAAACAACTAAAAAGCATACAAAATAATATAACTTGGTAGCATTATTACCAAACTAGAGCCAAATAAATAAAACAACTCTAAATAAAATCCAGAAATTACCAAACTATAACCAAAAGAAAGGTACTGAATTTAGATGAATTAGAAAGTTGAATCACTCGAATCGGAGCTCTAACGAAGGAAAACGAGCCCTCGAAGGAGGTTTGACTACTGGTGGCTCAAGGAGGTTCGACCGTCGAAGGTAAACTACTACAAAAAAGAGGTTTTGACCGGCTCAAGGTGGATTCAACTACTCGACGTGGCTCAAGGTGGATTCGACTACTCGACGTGGTCAAAAGAAGGATTCATCGCCGACGTGGTCGAAAGAAGGATTCGATCGCTTCGGCGTGGTCGAAAGAAGGATTCACCGCCGACGTGGTCGAAAGAACAAGAGAGAGAACAGGCTCGGGAGCTCACCGAGTAGAAAGGAAGGTCTGAGATGCACGATGGATGGCCAACGCATTTAAGACCAAAGGCTATTTAAAAGAGCGGTGGCAAGATGAGGAAGCGGTGGCAATGAAGACAAGACGAGCGCCCAAAGGAACTCTTGGCAACGAGGAGGTCGAATACAGCGCAGGCGCTCCGGTGAACTCTTCAGTGAAACTTGAAGCACGACGAAACGAGGGCGAGAGAGAGAGGGAGAGGGAAAGTTGAGAGCAATACAAGAGGAGGCAAAGGGAAAGTTGAGAGGAATATAAGAGGAGGCAAAGGGCTCCCTGGTGCTCCATTTATAAAGGAAGGAGTGGGACCGGGCGACAGGATGGAGAGGTGGGATTCGCGGCGGCGCGGCGGAGACGACGACATTTAATGCACAGATAGCATTTAATGCGCAGACGGCATTTTAATCAAGATGTCATGCATGAGACGACAACATTTAATGTGCAGACGACATTTTAATGCGATGTCGAGGGAAAAAGAGGGAGGAAAAAAGAGCCGAGGCAAGGATGGAAAAAGGTGAGCAGGGGCCGACAAAGGGGCTGGTTGAAAACTCAGTTGGAGGGATCGGTTAAATCGAGCTACCGGTCGAAACCGAAAGGGTGGTCGAAACCAAGAGGGTGATCGAAACCGAAAGGAAGTAGAAACCAAGGGGGTGGTCGAGATCGAAATGGTGGTCGAAACCAAGAGGGTGGTCGAGACCGAGAGGCGGTCGAAACCAAGGGGGGTGGTCGAGACCGAAAGGGTGGTCGAAACCAAGAGGGTGATCGAGACCGAAAGGCGGTCGAAACCAAGAGGGTGGTCTTGGGATAGGAACTAGTCGATTGTGAATTCCAACAAACAGAGAAATGGGGGTTTAAATACCAGAGAACTCCAATAAACTCAAAACAACCCAAATTTTGAATTAGTTGAAGTTGGATTAATTCATATTAAATTGCTTTTAGTTTCAAAAATTTCCAAGTTAAGCTTTAGCAATACAACAAAACCAAATGGTTATTTTTATTTTGAAAATTTTCAAAAACTCCTAAAAATTAGAATGTTACACCCTCCGAACCGATACGCGTTCTCCGAACCGGTTCACATATCCCACGTGACATGCTCAATGTAAGATCAGACGCACGCAAACGAGACGCAATGAGCAAGAGAGTGACTTTGATTTGAGTGAGCCATATTGTAGCCGATGTTTAATTAAATTGTATACAATATGCGCGTATGTATCCACGATGTTGTGCGCTTATTTTGTACTATATTTGTCTACATATTTTGCATACCATATTTGTATACATTATGTGCATAGTTTGCCAAAGTTCACATGAAATCATAAATCACATGAAGTTAGGGGGGGTCCGGCCCCTAGGACAACGGCAAGGCTCCACCGTGCCTCAAGGGCACTTCACTCGTCACCACCGTGGGGCATGGACGAGCTACGTGGCATGCGGAGGTTGCGTTCGGCCCCCTAATGAACAGATGAGAGGAGTCCGGTCCCCTAGGGCACAAGGACAAGCGAGGTCCAGCCCCCTAGGGACCGTACTCGGCGACGTGTCAAGCGGCGCTAGGTCCACGGTTCTATTTTTGCTATTGATTTCGGGAGGGGACCAATTTTGTTAATCACGACACCAATAGTTCCATTTTAGCAAAAAAAAAAAATCATGCGTTGTCTACCTGTCCTTGACAGATAGTAGTATACAAGAAAACGATTCCTTACTGTTTCTTCATTGAGCAATGATTAAGGTATTCTGGAAGCTCATTGAAATGAATAGAATATCTGAGCTTCTAGATTACATGCCTAGATATTATACAACAAACATGTGCATTATCATAGAACTGCGTGTTTTGATGTCAGCTAGCTAAACAGATAATGTGCTTAGCATTACTATGAACTTTCACAATAAATTATGTATCTTCTACCTTCTATAAACAAAGTGTGAGGAACCAAATAATGATGTACCTGTATATGCATGGCATTATGGTGCTGCTTGTTTTCATTTCCTCTGCTCGGTTATTGTTCAAACCAGATGCACCTGACATGCACAGCACACCTCAAAAGTCAAAATATTTATGAAGTATTAACTATTCCAGTAATCGCCTGGTGCACACAAGAAAGCATAGCAGAACAACCTTAGAAAGAATGAAGAAAGCTGGCAACATGTGGAGAACAAATAACAAAAAGGCTCTGCGCCTCTGCAGACAGGTAGAGGTGTACTATTGACGCTCAGGGCAGCGAACTAATAACATGGTAACATATTCTTGACAAAGGAATTCAACAGCAGTATCTTGTTGGATGTGGCGATGAGGCATCGACCTCTTCAAATTCAATCATTCGATGTTCTATTGTAGATTCACATCTAGTCACATAAAGTCAAAACATCATTTGTGCGATTATCAGGCCTGATGCATGCATCACAGTAGCAGCTAAGAGGCATTCAATTTCTAACTACGAGCCTTCATCAGCAGCGCCTTCGATTTCTTTCTCCCCTTAGAATGTAGATCTCTTAGTGTTCATGGTGCTTTGTCTTCATTCAGCTCCACATCAGCCTCAGCAGCTTCCTCCTGTATTTCAGAGGAAGTGCTAACATCACCCTGTTCTACGGGCACAGTTTTTCTTATGGTTCCTACCTTCACATACTTGGTGTTGAACTAGTATTACCAATCCTGCAAGGCACTGAGTTCAAATGGCCCAAGGCCAGATACATCACCAGTCAGATCCTGTGGCTCGAAGGACATCTTGGCCAATGCCCTACTAGCATCTTTACCAGCAAACAATGCATATGGTCCACCAGGTCCATAAAACATTCTGCAAAAAGCAAATCAAATTAGCTCCAGTAAATTACAACTGCCATCTTTGAGACAAAAAGTTCAGTGATTATGAAGATTTCGAACTGACAGAAAATTAGCAGTGATGTCCTTGGAATGTGGATATTAACTGTAAACGAGAAAACCCATGATATTGGAAGGGGTAGTGGGCTACATTAGCTAATGATTTTCGTTGGAGAAGACATAGGCATATGTGCACGTTTCAACAAGCCTCATGAGAGATCCAATGCACCTTATATATAATCTATTGTCATTTTTTTTACGAATGATATGATCTTTTGTCATAGGGATTTCTGCTCTTCCAAACTTCCAGTAGTTCCACATGCATGCCATCCAACAGGAAATAGTCAGGTTAGACTTATTGAGACAATTGTTACTGCAATATTGCAGTAACAAGCTGTCATCAATTAAGTTTGCTCGCACACAAAAATCAGATAACGGGTGTGCTGAGCACTGATGATCCTACAGAAATTGAGCTGAATATGTAGTTTGTTTTGGAAAATCCTAATTGCTGCACAACTTACGGAAGAGTGCAATGTTGGCTTTTCCAAGTGGAATTATCCCACAGTTTACTGCCTAAAAGAACAAGCCAGCAAGTTTCAAATTTATACAGCACAAACAAAACAACACAACTCTGTTCTTGCTGATAGTACCCATAGCAAAGCAGTATAGGCATGCAATAATACTTTGGCAAATCAAAGTTCTCTAGAGTCCCGACAACTTTATTAGATCTGAGTTTAATGGTGAGGATAAGAATATCAGATATCTATGTGGATTAGTGTTCAATAATTGAACCCAAGTCGGCTCTAAACATGCCATATGGCTTAGCAGTTAGCATTCAATAATTGAACCCACATCAACTCCAAAGTGCCAAACGGCTCCATGCCAGGCACAGGAGCCCCATTGCATGCACAAATTTGAACTACATTTGCAGCACACAATCGATTTGGCAAGCAAACATTTGCTGCAATTCCCACAATCCACTCCCCAGAAGAAAGTGCCCAACTTCTTATTGCCAATACCAATTGTAAAGTAATCTTAATTATCGTATTAATTATGCCATGTTATCACTAATACTAATACAATCTTCCAGTTAGTACGAAGAGATTTTAGTTTGGGTAATAACAATTTTAAACTTCGATTTGGTTAAAAGTGCCAGCCCAGGCAGCAGTGCAACGCCTAGGCGACACTCAAGAACCCTAGTAGCAAGCTACTATAAGTGAGCTCTCCCCCACAAAAAATATATTTAATATCGTAGTGGACACTTGGTCCACATATCAGACATTAAACTGATAAGAACAGATACTACACTTGATCTTAGCCAAAAGGCCGAGAAAGGTATGCTTTGCCTAGGTGCCCTGTGTCGCCTTATATACTGCGTCTCTGACTCCCGTGCCGTCTAGCTGCGCGATGTGGGACTAAACGAAAACACAGCAGTACAGCACACTCTGCGCGGTGCTTGGCCCTTAATAGACGAAGCCCAATATAGATGTGCTAGTTACCCTAATCTGCCAAAATTGCAACAGAACGTTCGAGCCTGACACAGCACGGATTCCCGGATTCTGTTTGCTCTTTTCCTTCCCAACTATTTTCCTCTACACCTCTAAAAATGTATTTCCTATGCATATAAAAACTTATTTCCTATGCATATAAAAAAGTGTAAACAAGTGTTAAGCCATGAGTGTGTGATCAAGACCACGCATGTACCTATAGAAAATATCAGAAGAAAAGTGAAATATCTATCAGAAGAACCTTATCGCGACAAAACATCTGCTTATCGGCATTTTAATTATCAGAAGAACTTTATCAGTAACAAAACACTGTCTATTAGCATGGACCATTGACTTTCTATAGGACGGTGGAGGTCACTCCTGCCATACACTATACATCATCTTTATTGAATCCCAATCTCTAGCTTCGTATATAGAGTTCCAGACCGCTGCATTAGGCAGGCCCATCAGTACGAACAGCGGGTACAGCCGTGCTCGTGGAATTGACAAGGCAAACATCAACGTCCCACGTGATTCACGTCCTTTGAACACATGGCTTTGACCTGCATCAGTCGGTCTTGCACGACAAGTCACAGGCTCACAGTTCACGGCTGACAGGCTGAGAGCGAGCAGGCAGGCAGATCACACAAATCGGACGCATTGCAACAACCGCATGATTTACCTGCTGATAGGAGGATTTGCAACTTTGCAGGACCACAGGAAACCGCAAAAGCAGGCTAAAAGTTCTTTAAAAAGCAGCTATATTATTCACCCAAAAGTATTAACAGACGCTTTAACAAGAGGGGACGCACACCCCAGACGTCTAGAACTCGAGTGCCGACTAGTAATAATAACGCACCGGCACTTCCAGGTCCAGTGTGCTGGCGCAAATTACATATCCAATTACGCGAATTATTGCTGCAATGGAGTACTGGGGTGCTCTCTGTAATGGAGTAGTACTGGGGTGCTCTAACTTTCTTTTGGAGCCTGCTTCATCAGCGGCAGTGGCGTCCTTTTCTTTCACCTCCTCGGAGCTCGCCTCCTCGGCTTGCCTTCGGTTGCTGGCGACTCCGCCTCGGCAGCCGCGGTTTCGTTCGTCTCAGGGGATGTACTTGTGGTGCCGTCTTCAACAGGGACCGGCCTCTTGAGGGTACCGACCTTCACGTACTTGCTCATGAACTTGTATTCCCAGTCCTGCAGTGCGTCGAGCTCGAATGGCCCAAGGCCAGATATGTCGCCGGTCAAATCCTGGGGCTCGAAGGACATCTTGGCAAGAGCTCTGCTGGCATCTTTACCAGCGAAAAGCGCATAAGGTCCACCAGGGCCATAGAACATTCTGCACGGTGCCATTAAAAATGTGAAAAACGAAATTAGAAATATAATTACAAAATTTGATATGGGAGCTACCAGCGCATTCCTAACACAACTAAGGGGGAAAACAACACAGCTATCCTAGAATGCATTATGAGCATGCATCCTGTGTATTGAACTAGCGCCGATTCAAAGTCATGCCACGAACTATTCTACTTAACTGAGCTTGTTTTTTCTAATGTATTGAACCGATTCCTACTAATAACTAGAACCCACATTACATTAAAAACCACAAAATAATAATATCCTCTCTCAACCGTATTTCTTCTATGTAGTTGTTTAATGCTCATATGAGTTGTTTAATGCTTTGAATCGATTTCTAAGTAGAGTTCGGTTCCATGCATTTTTTTTTTGTTAGAATCGCCCTCCAATGTATTGGATCGATTCAATGCCTTCTCTCTCCTCATTTGAACCGTTAAAACACAACATTGAGATGGTCTAAGGCACACCCTCACCTAAAATAAAAGGCCACAACTTTATATGTGTTTTGAATGGGAAACAGTGCACTGCAGAAATTATTATCATTGGGAAAGTACACGCATAATGCAAGTTAAAGCCTCCTTAATAATAAAGAACTCTTATATTAATATTATCATCTTCCGAGAGATATGCGTGCTCCACCAGCAACTGCATCTTGCATACCAAAGGATAAAGAAGAGAAAACACATATATTATTGCATTATTGAAGCTAACTACAAAAATAGAAATATATAAAGAAAGCAAAGACCAAAAACAATTTTCCCTAATTCTTCCAGACTTCCGGTGCAGAGCACCTAGCATCTAAAGAAAGGGGCCTTTTTTTCGCCTTTATGACCTTCCATGGGTCAGAACGACTCTACAAGCATGAAGACTATACATATCACTTAAGAAGAGAACCAGGACTCCTCCTATGACTCAACTTTCTTCTAGCATGTAACTCTCCTAGAATCTGATCTCAAAAGATAATTACACCCCTTTCTAGAATATTTACAAGTACAAATTAAGGAGCCAACAAGTTCATAAGAATAGAACACAACTTGTGTAGAGGACAAGGCCATGGTTCTTCAAACACAAATAATAAACATGCGATTAGACAAGCCGTCCAGCATCAAATCGATATTTTTCTCTTCCTGATTATGAACATTGAAGCTCAATATCCAGTTATTACGAAAACATCCTACCACCTGCCGTTTTTCTTTCACTAAAGTAGCAGGGTTTTTTTTTGCATCATTCCTGCTAGCATACAATCAACTGATGCTAAAAAGATTCTTATCGAGTATACAAATCATCAAGATAACAAGCTTAATCAATCATTAAACACTTGTAACAAACAAAGGTAATGATGGTAACCATATCAAACATTAGACAATTGATGTAAAGAGTTGGCTATTGGTTCCCAAGGACTTAGCATAAAAAATCATCACTTTTTACCCTATTCAAGAACATTTACTGTCCTGGCTAACAATTTTAGTAGTACTAGTATCTTAGTACCAAGAAAATAAGAAAACCCACACCACCTCCCGCCACGCTTGGCCGGCAGCACCCTCGCTGCTCCCGCCCCCATCAGTCCTGCCTACCGACCAGTGCTACGGTCAGAGAGCTTGGTCGACCCAAAAACCTAGCCCTAGCTCAATTGCTCACCGCCATTGCCAAAGAAGAATACCTCACCAGTTTGTCACTTTCTGCTCGAGTTTGTCGCTTCCCTCGATCTCTAACCGGTTTGTATCTGATTTTGGACATTTTCTCTCGATTTGGTAACTGATTTATTACCGATTTTCGTTGTTCTTCCCAATTTTGCAGCCGCCCACTATAAGTATTTGGAAGGCATGCACCAGATAGCATTCTCCAAAAATAATCAACTGGGTCATCCAACCATGATAGGCAACAAATTCAACAGACACCTCTTTTGACCTCAACAAGCTGAACCTGATAACGCAGATGAAAGCTACCGAATCCTTCAAACACCCAAGCATCTACTCCTAGCGCTCACCATCAGACAACAGTACAGTACAGCGTTATTTCCATCTCCCCTATCCCCTAATCGATGGCGAACCCCAAATACGATGAGAGACTCAACCAACTTCACACAAATCCCAGCAAATTTATCGCCTGGGGTACTCCCAGCATCCAAAAGGACAAGTTTTATGGTTACATCTACGAAAAGTTAGACGATTACTGACTACAGGATAACCGAACAACCACATCCCAAAATCGAAGCATCAGAACTGCGATTACAAAGGAAAACATAGGGTTTCGGGGTAAGCAAGAGACCTGCTCTGTGTGACGTCATAGATCTGGCCCTTGATGGCCATGAGGAGGGGCTTCTTGGGGTCGGACCCGTCGTACTGTCGGAGCTCCTCCCCGGTGACCTCTCCCATCTGCACGGGCGGCGGTAGCGGCTCCGCCTCGGGCACCTCGCGCGGGCGCGACGGGGGAGGGGGCTGTGCCGCGAAGAGCCCCGACACGACGTGGTACAGCGCGGCGGCGACCGCCACGGCAGTGAAGAAGGCCGCCGGGGACAGCCCCGTGTACGCCTCGATCGCCTGCTTCAGCGTCTCCCACAGCTCCACGACAGCCATCGCCGCTTGCTTGCATCCCTCCAGTCCGACTCGTTGGCGAAGGCTAGGCTATCTTCCGAGGAGTTTGGACTTTGGACTCTGGGGAGGGATATTCTGGTCTTTTCGCAGATTTGGAGCTCGGCTGCTCGAGCGAAGGAGGGCTGGAGGGGTGGAAAATATCTTCGGGTTACTCTTATAAAGGGTCAGCGAGGCGCATAAAGGATTCTTTTTCTTGGGGCGTGAAGCCATCTGGCTGACGAGTGGGCCAGGGATTTGTGGGGTCCATCAGTCAGATACAATGGCGGAGCTCCCGAGGCGGAATCTTCCGTACGCGGATCACTTTGAGAATCTCGGCCCTGGTGTAGGTGGAATTGGGATACGCTATGCTTCGCACGAGTATTTTCTAAGAGTGTGGATCCTGAATTCCTGATGATTTTTTTGTTGTCTTTTAAACATTGTATTGATGACTATTACTAATTGAATACATTGATGATTAACCTGGATTTGATATACTTTATTGTAAGGACGCAATTAGCTCTCTATGCACCACTACTTTTGGCGCTCTGCCGTCCTTTTCGTTTTCCTCCCCGTCGTCGCTCCGACTCTATTGCCTTCCCCGCACCACCAGCCCATCGACCTCCACGCTTCTATTGTCTTTGTCTTCCATGGTAGGGCGATGCCTTCATCGCCTCACCGCACTTCCTCCAAGCTGCTCCCCATCTATTGGCCTGGCCTGAAAACCTAATTCACTAGTCTCTACATCGCCATGCCAAGTTAAATTAATTCTGATCTAAACTAGAAGATCAAACTAAAACAAGACCGCATATATAGTAATTGCAACACTCATGAAATCAGAACGCGAACATACCGATGACGATGTCATTATTTGTCGAGGGTTGATTCAGCAGAAGAGATGCAGTGCTCAATCTACCTAGGGTTTGGTCTTTTTCAAAGAAGAGGTAAATCACAAATTCCAACTACATATGGGATAGTAGTATGGCCCTGTGTTATAGTCTTTAGTATGGAATCTTATCCCGCCCCATAATTAGAGATAGATTCCAAATAGGTCTCTACACGATTTAAATCTAAGTCCATATTTTCCTTAATAGATACTCGGGCCCTTAATAAATACTTTATTTGATCACTTTATATATTTGAGTCAACCAAAATAGATAGCTAATATGTATTTAAACTCATGTAGGTCCACATAATAGGATATTACTCCAACAATCTCTCACTTGGACTAAATGAGTGAATACATATCAAAAACTTTATGAGCTCCAAAAAATGCTATCTATGTCATGAGTATATTTAAACCAATCCGGTACATCAATTATATCAACATAGGATCAAAGCGATCTTCGTCACTTTAAAGCGTAACTAAACCCATCAATGCTCACATATGTCAACATAAAAGAATGACATGGAACAAATATGGATGTGTAGCGTGCAAATTACATGAGATATGATCATAACATGCATATTTCCAACTGGTCCAACTTTATACCTTATGAGATCAAAACATCTTCTCATAACCAAATGAGATGATATGAATTCAGAGTATAAGAACATAACATTTATTTCTCTAGAAAATATAACTGAAGGTCTTTATACTAAACTGGTATTGTCACATGAGCATAAACAAAGTTACAAACTCCCACTAGACTGAATTCCTCAGGTGAAACCACACTCATATGAGCAACATGCTCATAGAGCACTTTAGGTGTCAAACCTTTAGTGAACGGATCCGCAATCATGGAGTTTGTACTATATGCTCAATTGACAATTTAACACTTTGAATTCTTTCTTTCACAACTAGGAACTTGATGTCTATATGCTTAGACTTTGACGAGCTCTCGTTGTTATTAGAATATATAATCGCAGACTTGTTGTTACAATATAACTTTATTGGTCTGGTCGACCGATCCAAAAATTTGCGCACTCGTGACAAAGTTTTACAATCATATCCCATGATTTGAAGCAACATAGCAAGCAACATACTCAGTTACCATTGTGGATGGAGCAACGAGTGTCTGCTTAGTGCTTTTCCAAGAAATTGCACCTCTACCAAGTTAGTAGATTTGCGAGTGTCTTGGCACCCAAAGAAAATCTAATCGAATACCCAATAATCCCCAATTGATTTGATTTCCTATATGTGAGCATGAAATCCTTCGTCTTTTGCAAATCGCAACACCCGCTTTATCGAACCCAATTATCCAATCTCGATTACTTAAATATTTGTTTAGCATTCCAACAATATATGATATATCTCGCCTAGTGAAAACTTGAACATACATCAAGCTCCCTATCAAAGATGAATAGGATGTTCTGATTTTCTTAGCCTCAAAATCATTCTCTGACATTGGCTAAGACCTAATTTTTTCACCTTTGGCCACAGGGTATCTAAAGGTTTATACCAGATGCTAAATCTTTGCAATACCTTATCGATATAGTTCTTTTGTGATAATCCAAGTATACATTGAGAGCGATCTCGATATATTTGAATTCCTAATAAAAAAAAGTATCACCAAGATCCTCCATCTCGAAATTTTTAGCGAGAAATCTCTTGATTTCATGCAACATGCCTATATCGTTACATGCAAGTAAAATATCATCACCATACGTAACAAAAAATATAAACGAACTCCCACTCAATTTATGATACACAATCCTCAACTCAGATTTACTCGTAACCAAAAGAGATAATAACCTCATGAAGCCTATTTGAGCCCATAGATGGATTTCTTTAATTTGCATACCATTTGCTTCAGGTTATCGACTACAAAGTTTTCTGATTGCTCCATATAAATTGTCTCATCAATGTTTCCATTTAGGAACGATGTTTTTACATCAATATGATGAAGCTCAAGGTAAAAAATGTGACACAAGTGCCATAATGACCCTTAATGGCACTGGTTCTTGAGGTTAATGAGTTTGTTCTTCTGAAGGAACATCATTTTGTGGAGGAACCTCATGGACATTATTTTGAATTTGCTTTTCTCAATAATACCGTAAAATAACCTAATCCCGATCATTATGAAGAATAACCAAGGAAAGAGAAAATAAATCTCCTTTAGAAACTTCTTCAAAATTAATGTTCCTAACCATATCTCCCTTTCAAACTCAACATCCTCAAAAAATAGGCATTTCGCTTTCAAAATTTTCTTAGTAGTGGGACCATAGAATTTGTAACCCCTTGATCTTTCGTAATAACCAACAAAATAGCTACTAACAGCTCTTGAGTCTAATTTTCTTTCATTAGGCTTGTACGGTCTTGTTTCAAATGGGCATCCCCATGTACGCATACATGCTCGATGCTAGGTTTTTTGCATATCCATTGTTTGTACGAGGTTTTGTTAGTCACCTTAGTTGGTACTATATTGAGTAAATAAGTCAGTAGTTCTCAATGCTTCTCCTCAGAGAGACTCGTAGGCGTAATGACTAATCATACTCCTCACCATATCCTTAAGAGTTCTGCTTTCACCTCTCAAAGAACACCGCTCATGCTAGGAGATCCCAATATGGTATACTGAGGGACGATCCCGCATTCCTCTAGGAATATAGCAAAATGTTCTGGACGTTGTTCACCTGATCCGTCATTTCTGCCATAGTATTCTCCACTACGGCCAGATCGAACGACCTTAATACTTTTGCCAAGTTGGTTTTCCACATTAGCCTTAAAATGTTTGAACACATCCAGGGACTGCGACTTCTCATAAATAAGATAAATATAACCATATCGTGAGAAGTCGTCTATGAACGTGATAAAATACTTTTGGCCATTCTAAGAAGCCGTAGGGAATGGGCTGTAGATATCCGTATGTATCAGTTCTAAGACAGCTAAAGCTCTATAAGCACTTAACTTCCTCTTGTTTGTTTGTTTCTCCTTAATACAATTAACACAAATATTGAAATCTATAAAATCCAGAGGATCCAAAATTCCTTCTGGCACAAGCCTCTTAATTCTCTACATGGAGATATAACCTAAACGCTTATGCCACAAGAAACTTGAATTCTCATTGGTAAATTTCCTCCTTATACCATGAGAAACCGTATGCAGGACTTCATTATATGAGGCAATAGTATCAAGCAAATACAGGTTGTCATGCCAAATTAAAGAATTGGTACCAACTTTATTGGAATTCTCAAAAAGACTAAACGAACTATTTCCAAAAGAATAATTATAAGATAATTTGTCCAATACAGAAATAGAAACCAAATTCCGCCTAAAAAGACTGTACAATATAAGTCTCTTTCAAATCCAGATAATATCCAGCCTTTACACAAGAACTCAAATGTGCCTATAGCCTCAACTTCCACCTTCTTGTCATCGCCCACATAGATGAATCTTTCAAAGATCACTTGGCTTTCGGCAGTTCAAGCAACCCCGCATTGACACACTAATGTTAGATGTTGTACCGGAGTCTAACCACCAAGTGTGTTCAGGTACAGAGGTTAAGTTAACCTTAGAGCTAACCACAGCAAGAATTGTACCTATCTTAGCACGCCAAGTATGATATTTGGTACAATCCTTCTTACGTAACCATCATTCTTACAAAAGAAATAAGCCAATTCAAGCCCTTGTTTCTTCTTAATGGATGGCACACTTGCAGCTTCTTTGCTCTTCCTCTTGTTATTCTTGACTTTAGGGTCATAGCCAAATGAGTATTTTCGTTCTATCTTGTTTCCATCTATCCTCCTCTTGCACACAATAGGAGATTATTTGTCCTTTTGGCGCTTATA
>JAYEVD010000454.1:0-72579 GCA_036346405.1 Phyllostachys edulis
TGATTCCTTTATGGAGGTTTGTAATCCCAAAATTTGCTTTTTCAAAAAATCTTTGAGTAGTTTAGGTCCTGGAAAATTTCCCTACCAATTTTATTTGAATTAATAAAGCTTAATTAGAAATTTCTAAATTAAAAATATTTAATTTGACTAATCTAAACATTAATTAAATAAAACCTGTGTTGTTTGGCTTCCTTGTGTTCCAAGGAATTTTCTAAGTATTTCTCTGAGATTTTTCTGGATTTATTTGCTATTTATTTGGATCTCCTCGATTTTTGGGATTTTCTCAATTCCAAAAATCCTGTTTTCTCTCTGCGCACCGCCACAGTACCCGTCGGGTACTGTTCAACCGGGTCCAACGCGCTACAGTAAATCGCGAATTACTGTTCATCATCGTTTTCCTGAGCGAGTCGTCGGCCGAAAGAACAGGAGCAGTGCGCGTTCGTTTGAAACTCAAAATTTCAAAATCCCATATCTTCTCATCGTGCACCTAAACGCGAGCCGTTTGCGCTCACGCGTCCGTCTTGATCTCTTCCAATCCCTGATTTGGTTTTCTCCGAATCAATCTAATTTCGTCGCAATCTGCAAAATACCGAGCTCCTCCAAAAGTCTTCTCCGACGAACTGCGCCTTCGTCCGACGTCCTCCGCCGAACCGTCTGTGGCGTTGGTTTCGCGTCGTCGTCCTCTACGTCCGCGCTTCCTTCGCCCGAAGATCGCCGGAGCACCGTCGGCCATGTCGAGCCATGACGTTCGTCGAGCCCTCGCTTCCTCGGTGAGTTTCTAAAATCTGATCGCGTCATCTCGTGCCCTCGTTCATACCTATTTTTCCCTCTTTTAGATTCAAGTTTCATCAACCGTGCGCTGAGAATCGAGCGTTCTCTCTTGTACGCCGTCCTTCTCCGGCCAATTACCTGCAACCGTTGATCCTGCCTTCAACTCCACCACCGTTGGGTTCGCATCGCCGCGTTCTACGCGCTGTGCTCACCTCCCCTTTCGCAGAGCATCGCTGGAAGCGTTACGCGTCCGTGAGGCCGCCGTGGCCGTTCTTCGTGTCGCTGTTGTCGCATGGATGAATCTTGATGTCTGGACCGCGTCATCATCTTCCGCCTCGTCGTTTCCGTTTTGCCCTTCATCACCGCTGGTTCGCCTTCGTTCATCGGCACCTCCATGAGCAAGAACAAGCCAACCTTCTGTGTACTGTTCTATGTCTGTATGTGTCCAGTATGTGCGTTTCTATCCTTGTGCCCTGTTGCTTGTTTTGTTTCTCTGTTGAACCGAAGCCCAAATCTCCATCTATCTATGCTTTCCCATCTCAATTCCAAAGATCAGCCACGCCGCTAATTCCATGCGCATGAACCGGCCGGCAGCTTCCTGTTCTTTTATCTATTATCTATTATCTATTATCTATTGATTTTCTCTCTGTTGTTTATACTTCATCTATTGGTTCATCCCTGCTAGTCTTTCTTCTATATGTTAATTCCTTGTTTAACCCCGCCATTTAAATCTCAAAATCATCCTACACCTTATCGCCTATCCAAAGATGCCTGTTCATACATGCAGGTGTCCAAGACGAGAACTCGGTGCTTCGCTGTTGGGCCAAGTGCTTTCTTTCCTGCCTCAAGTCCTCTCTACTCATTGATTGCTTTGTCATCCGATGCTAACTCGCCTTATCAATCAAATCTCATGCCATCAAGCGCCATGATTTGGCCGGCTATGTGCTCAGAAAGATGTGTTCGGTCCCGATTGATGTGATCTGTGCATAATGCCTTTCACATTGCCCCTTGTTCTCTTATGTGGTTCCTGTCATCTACACGATTCGTACATATTTCTCTGTATGGTCCTCAGATCAATCAATTAATCGAAACTATATATTTATTCTTCTTAACTAGTCCCGGTGATGTCACCAACCTTTGGTCAAACCTAGCCATGAGCTTGGTTCACCTTGGACTAGCATATCTCTGTGACTCAGTCTATAGACCATGGCCCATATGTCAACCCCAATCTTATGTCGAATTAATTTAATTTTGAAAATCCTTTTTATCTTATTGGTCCCATCGTGTCGCCTCTTCTACCATATCGGAATTATTCAATTTCCGAAATTATAAATCCAGCCGGGTCCCACCCGTCATCCTCTTTATCCTTTTTTGGAAATTCTTTTAATTTCAATTAATTATCCAATTGGTCCCACATGTCATCCATTGTTTTCATCTTTGTTTTACCACTATGGACTCCACTTGTAAGTCTCTAATTTCTTTATTATATTTAATCCGGCGAATATTTTGAATATTCTTTCTCTCGATTTCATCATTCCATGTGATCTTGCAAAGCTCATATCTTTTGAATCCCAATCTGATTGAGTCCATTAAAATTCCTAAATTCATCTCAAATCAATATCTACCTGTTCGAGATTATTATTTAATTTTGGAGTTTGTTTGCTCATGTTTATTTTATTTGGTTTATTTATTTTGCGTGAAGAGCATTCTTGTTATCATGAGAAGTCCGATCAAGAAAAGAAGCGAAGATCAAGGAAGTAGAAGATTAAAGTTAAATAAGATCGTCATTCTTTAGCAAGGCAAGTTGTACCTTTGATCATGCTGAATCCCTGAAGTGTTCTAAAAGTATCTTGATTCAAATTATTGTATTTACTTTAAGTATTTATTTAAATGCTTTTGGGTTTAATTAATAATCCAATTTAGTGTTATAACCTCCTTGCTCTAATTGATATGTCGTAATCTTTTTGTCACCCCAGCTTGGTTATTTATTAGTTGGTAATATTGTAGCATCAACGGGTTGGTTAGGCACTTGATTAGATTAGTTAGCACGCCACGAATCACCTGCTCATGTAATGTTGCAATTATCAACTTGACTAAGTGACTATGGAACTATGTGATAAAAACTGTGTGTACTATGTGTCTTTGTGGTATGCGTTGCATTTAAATCAACCTAAGTGTAAAAGGATTTGGACCGGTGCAAGGGGTGGATACTTGTGGTGAAATGGGTGGATCAATGTGTCACTGTGGTGGATAATAATAACTGTGGTAGTCTATGTGGTTTAGTTAGGATGTGGAAGTTCTTGCCTTGGTCAATTAAGGACCTCACCATGTGCTCCATTGAACTGAGTCTCTCAGACGCACGACCACATGCTCGCTTTTGAGACTCAGCCCAGTATAGCAAGATAAGGTATCCGAAATGCTTTTGTTGTGATCAAATTTCGATCCAAATGGATTGCATCTTGTGGGTAAAGTGTACAAACTCGCAGAGTGTAATTTAATCTATTCCGATAGCCGGTCCGCTGGTCATGGACAATGCTCGGGATTTGACACTAGGGGGTAGATTTTCATAAACTCAAAAGTGAAGCGAGTCAGGTGGTTTAAATCATCCCATTATATGAATAACTTAGGGTCAGGTGTGTCTTTTGTGAAATCAAAACTGTTAAATTATTACCGCTTCATTTGTTTTACTTGCTTTTCAATCTATTATTTGTATTCAATTGCAAATGTTGTATTTCTCGCAAAATAACAACTAGAATGCCATTCCTTTGGAATAAGCTCCTGATCTATAAATTGCATTACGCGGTATGACTTGCGAGTACGGCACGTGTACTCACGCTTGCTTTTGACTTAATCAAGTGCATGAAGGAATCGCCATCAACAAGGCTCTACTTCAAGGATCGCGGAGAATCTAGGTCACAGACTCTCAAAACATTGCCGATGGGCATATGGATGGGCTTCACCGGAGTTATCCCGCTTTCGCCTGGCCGCCAGCCAAAATTCATCGAGCTTTTTGCCTCTAAGGCATTAATTGTGCTTTGACCCAAGGTCTTTACTGATGTTTATTGTATTTTGCCTATTTATTAGTTATCTTTGTATATGGAATTGATATTTCATCGATGTTGTCACCGGTGGTGCATCTAGCGTGATCCTCGATTAGCTTAAAGATACACGACAGGGTCCGTAATTGTAACATGGGTCCTGGATGCGATATATCCCCATGATATCCACAATAATGGCGACATTTCACCTTAGGTGTTCGACGAGAACAATGTTGTGCTACTTGCCGATCCGTTAAAGAGAAATGCTAGAGTCGGAAGGAAGTCAAGTGTCGTGAACGACGAGCGCGAGCATCAAAGATTGTTGAAGAAGTTAGTGACCAAACAAGCTCGATGATGGGAAGCCCGGCAAGAGAGGAGATGAGCTTTGCATTGACGATGGCTATGAACGATATGGTGCCAATGGGTAGCTAGGAGCATGCCATCGCCAAGCGAGGCACGACGCCATCAATGGCGACGAGAAGATTCTACATATCATTAGACAACAACTAAAGTGAACATGCCGCATTAGTGAAGATGTGAGGTCATCGCTAAGTTAGTGAGGAAGCCACAACGCTGAGCTGACCAACATCAAAGAAGAGGAGGACCGACACGGGAGAGAGGAAATCGAGCATGTATAACATCATGCATGTGCATATACATGTATGCATCCGCATTTAATCAAGCACGGGCGCATAAAAGTAGAGGAGCAAAGAGCTTAGAGTAGAGACGGCAAGCACTGTAGGGAATATGCTCAGGCCATCAAGAGAGCGTGATGTGTGTCCCCTATAGGGATCGATGATGGTTGCACGGTATGCATGTTGATTTCAAGAATCACAAGATAAGCAATAATTGGAAACAAGTATAAGATAACTATGTAGTAGAGTATTGCACTAGAAGGCAAGCATGAGCAAGAGGGTGCCGGTATGCACCGCACCCCCAAAAATAGAAAAACAAGAGGAGATCAGTTCATCAAACATCAATCATCAGCTTCTTCATCGCTTCGTGAGTTCAGGGGAGCCCTGGATGGCGGAGCCGTGAGGTCAGAACGCGGCGCCGCCGCCATGGGCCAGCAAAGACGGCAGACTGCACGGACTGGAGTCTGGATTCGCTGCCGGACGCTAGGACGGGCCGCAATCGGGCTGATCGCTGGCGCTGGTGGCTCGGTCCGCTTCTCCGCTGGTCGCCGACGCGGTGCCTTAGCCGGTGTTTTGCTGATTTGGTTTTGGTGAAGCAGAAGTGAAGTAGCCAACTACTAGTCTACTACTGCTCTCTACTAGTACTAGCCGAGCCGCCAAGCAAGCAGTGTGAGTAATGAGTTGAGTAGTTGAGTTATGCACTTTATTTAATGGGCTAATGGCTAAATAGGGACAGAGTTGAGTTGAGTACAGAGTTGAGTTGCTTCATTGATAGTGTTTTTTAAGAGCTCGATAATCGATTTGATAAAGTTAATATAAAGTTGCTTGTGTTCATGTTTATCTTGAATCCTTACAACTTATTTGGAGCCTTTAATAATGAGAAAGTACTTAACCTTGCAAATTTTTATTCCAATGAGTTTTTAAGTACAGATTTGATGAGACTCCTTTTCAACTTGATAACTTCATTGATGCCACTCCTCCAATCACGCCCAAGAAAACCTCAAGAACATGCCAATAGCATGGTGGTAAGACCTCCGTGTGAGGCTACCAACCAGGCTCGAACCTCGTTCTCACAAAAAACCTCATTGTGTTCCCCGTGTCGCTGCATCGGTCGAAGCTGTCACAGCATGTAAGAGCCGCCGGGCTTTTTCTAGACCTTAATGAAATGCCTTCGAGATGTCTCTCCTTGGGTCTAGTTTTTTGTAACTTCATTGATGACATGCTATGATGATAGTTTTAAGGATCTCAACAATCTTGGTGACCTTTTATTAAGCTTGTTGAAACAAAAAGTATGAAATTTACAAGTTTGTATACTTGCTTCTCAAATTGGTGTTGTTCCATCGGTGGCTTATGAATGAGCGCTGAAAGAGTATTTTCGCTATGAGTCTTGTGAAAAACAAGTTAAGAAATAGTATGGATGATCAATTCTTGAATAATTGTTTAGTCATATTTATTGAGAGAGAAATTTTTAAAGGTTAGTGAAGATGATGTAATGAAACGTTTTATGTAATGAAACGCTTTTCAACGCATGTAAACACATGAAGTAATATTATAATTTTCTTTGCATAGTTGCATATTTTGTAATTTTATAACTTCTATTCTTTTAAGACCTTATTTGAACTAATTGCATTGTGCTTTTGACAAATTTGGAACATATGTGTTGAATTTATGATATTATGAAACTATTGTACAAACTATAGAATTGTGAGTGAGTGTGCACCCCGTCACCTAATTTCTAGTCCGCCAATCGCTAGAAGGGGTAGCAGTTAGAGGATCAATCAAGAATTGGGCTTGGTGACGTGGAAGAAACAAACTCTAGGTAGTTGTTGTCAGAGACATAGATGTGATCATCGATTATTTATCAGAGACACATATGAGGTAGTTATGCACATGTGGATCCATGGTATACCCGTAAATCGGTTGGTAAGTGGGTCCATAATAGTCTTATGTCCCCCTCAACCGATATGGCTTATTTAGTCATAATATGGCGGATATGGTATACCCAACCTGTTGAGTTTTGGAATAAATAATTATAGGATATTAAAAATAATAACATCCTCGCCACTAGCCCCCTAATTCTAAGCAAAAATTTCACTTAAATATAAAGGAGTATTTTCCTTAGATTTATTATAATTTTTAATATATAATATTTGGGATATATATATATAGGTCTTTACAATGTACATTTGAAATAACAATAAATTTTGAAGGCAAAACAAATCTTGAGGAAACATAATTGAATAATAATTTGATTGAAAAATTCATTTGGGCCTAGTACGCTTTATGAGCCCTAGTTTCAACAAGTTTTGGATTTTGAACTCATGTTTCAACAAGTTCCTGCATAAAGGAGTTGCAAGAAGTTTCATGAAGTTTTAAGAAGTCTCATGAAAACATTTTAAAATTTCAAGTTTCGTGAGTTTCATGTATTCCTAGAAGTTCAGAAGATTCTAAGAAAGTTTCAATTCAACTTTCAACAAGTTTCAGATTTTGGAACTTAAGTTTAACAAGTTTTGACAAAAGAGTTTCAACAAGTTTCAAACAAAAGAGTTTCAACAAGTTCCAAAGATGTTTCAACAAGTTTCTTGCATGTTTCATGTTTCAAAATCAAAATTCATGTATGTTTGGGCAACTTTCAAGTTTCAAAGGCAAAATCCAAGCATGTTCTAGGTAGTTTCAAGCACATCTAGCAAGTTTCAAACCAAAAAAAGAGATTCAAATTGGGGGTTTCGGCCAGACGCTGGAGCGATGGTCACGCGAACCGACAACACATCGAGCATTGCTTATGCTCACTGCAGCCTAACGTGTCCCTCACCAAGATGCTCATCTACCCTCGCCCTACACATGTCCATGTCTTATGCATCCGCCGCCAAGACTCACACACGGCCGCCACGGCTCTTAGCATGATCGCCACAAACTTCTAACAAGGCATGTCGCCTGCAGGCTCGCCGAGTCGCCAATGTCACGCCTAATTACAACCGATCACGGATGTCAGCAATTACACACCCATCTATGGTCGCCATCTGTACCATGGTGGCCTCTCGCCCAACCAATCGCTCACCCGGCCACTGCTAGTGTGTGCTGTGTGTGTGTGAGAGAGAGAGAGAGAGAGAGATGAAGGAGATGAGATGTCATGGATAAGGCTAATACAGATAAATGAGTGGTGAGAACAGCTTTGGTTTGTATAGGAACGGGATTATGTGGATGCATAAGACGGTGCATGAGGATCTTGTTGTGAGGATCGCACTGCAGGACCTATACTGTTGTTTTGAGTAGAACACTATAGCATTCTCTAGTTTTTCTCTCGATTAAGAAGGGGATATCACCATAGAGAGAGGCGCTTGCGACAAGATGATGATGGTGGCAAGGTGCAAGAAGGCAAGGCCGACAGGATGCACCCTCGAGGCAATTGTCGAGATGTCAAGAAGTTTGAGATTAGAGCATCCACAATGTTTAGACCCCTTCAAGGGGTCTTAAGGTGACACATGTGATTGGGTCTTAACTACGAAAAAATGCCACGCAGTATAGTACCCCTTTCTTCTATTGGTGGACCCACATCCAAATAAAAACTCTCTCAATCCTCTTCTCTCTCTCCTAAGAACTAGTCCCTAGCTAAGCCCCCTTCCTCTCTCTCTCTCCCCTAAGCCCCCCTTCCTACAATGTGTAGTCCCCCTCTCCTCTCCTCTCTCCTCTAAGACCCCTTCTAGAAAGTCACATTGTGGATGCTCTTAGAGCATCCACAATGTTTAGACCCCTTCAAGGGGTCTTAAGGTGACATATGTGACTAGGTCTTAACTACAAAAAATGCCACAAAGGTGTAGTACTCCTTTCTTCTATTAGTGGGACCCACATCCAAATAAGACCTCTCTCTTAATCCTCTTCTCTCTCCTCATAGGAACTAGTCCCTAGCTAAGCCCCCTTCCTCTCTCTCTCTCCCCAAGCCCTCTTCCTATAATGCGTAGTCCCCTCTCCTCTAAGACCCCTTCTAGAGTCACATTGTGGATGTTTTAGGGAGCACCATGGAGCATGTCCCACATTGTTCTAGTGAGGACACGCAACGCGATTTGAGCGGGCTAGTAGGAGGCTATTCCCAATGGGCAAGATCTTAGTATGCTCTTTAGTGCATGAGGAGTGTTATGATACTATCTTCCTAATGCATGGTTTCTTATGGTGTAGTATCTTAGGCTGTTTCATTTAATTACATGCATAATCTTTACTAGTATTTGAGCATTGTGACCTATTTGTAGCATGTACTAAAACAATACATATTTGTTGACACACACAAACGTAAATACACAGGATCAATCACAATAAATTTTATGCATTGGATTTCGAGACCGAACCAGTATCCAGATTAGATACTAGAGTACTCTCTCTCTTCATTAACTATGGTGCCACATCATCATTTTATCTACATAGTAGGCTTAAGATACCAGCCAGGATAAAACACTAAGAGCAGACGGATGGCAGTGAGCGCGTCCAGAAATGTCGAGAACCTTGAGATTGGGAGCACCGCCAAAGCGCCGTCCCGCATGGGTCCAAGTGAGGACGCACAACTCGATCGCGGTGAATAGGGTGGCGGAGGGAATCGTGAGATTGAGGTTCTCGAGGACAAGCTTGGTGACGCAGACACCCATGCAACACCGACGCGCACACCGGTCGAGGAACAAAAAGCTATTTGTGGTGTCAAGGCGTCATGACGCGATCGAGTGGACTTGAGGACAAGTTGGGCATCTACTTCTTCACGGACAATGGCAATAAGATGGGTGAGCAGAGAGCCATACATGATGTCGATATAATCGCTATTGCGCCACAATGCGTGAGTAGTAGACAAAGGAGGAAGAGGAGACAAGGTTTAGCAAGCACTACTACAAAAATGTTAATATCGACGCCTCATCACAGATGGTTGATTAAAACCATCTCAGATACATGCAATCACAGCTTGGTTTTGGTTTAGAGACCGCTTTGTGTTACTTGATGCGCTTAAAAACACTGTGAAGAGGTAATATCACAAACGGTTCATGTTGAAATCGTCAGGAGTATCACGCACGGTTCTTGTTAATAACCGCTCGTGATAATTCTACATATCATGAACGAGCGCCCACGGGGTGGACGATTCGAGCTTCGTCACGATGATCGTGAACCGTCCGATGCCAACACCGCCGCTTATGAAGTATTGAAGATGAAGATAGCAAAATTACCGCCACTAGAAAAACTTTGTTTAATTATAGGTTTCTACTTTTTTTAATATAAACATGTAATTTCTTCATGCCATGTAAGTGTATATACAAGATAAATATACTTGAGAAAACCATTACCGCGACGGTTCCATTATGGAACCGCTCGTGATATGTCCCATATCACGGATGGTTCCATTATGGAACCGTCAGGATATTATCACCCGGTTCCATAATAGAACCGCTCGTGATAAGTCTCTTTATTAGTAGGAGCCCGCCGCCGCTAGGGTTTGCGCCTAACTCGCCACTCCCCAGCCGCCTTACTCGTCCTGCTGCCTCCCCACCCGAAAGTGACCCCGCTGCTGACGCCGTTATTCTTCCCCGTCAGCCGATTTGTAGAGATACCATGGTGACACCGCAAGCAACACTGACACGATAAGAGTGTCTTTTGCAGGTCACCAAGCAGCTACAACCACGATGACGCCCTAACTCTCACACTCCCTCAGGCTCCACTAGGGTTTGCACCCCTAACTCGTCACTCCTCAACAGATTTACTTGCCCTCCCCCACTCGACGCCGACTGTCATTGCCGTCTGCCGCCGACTTCGCTATGCGCCGCTAGGTCTCGGCCGCTTTGCTTTCCCATCCTCTCTATTCTCCTCTAGATCTCTTAGCTTAATGTCTTTTGTTGAGTTTGATTTTTATGCTTGAGCCTTAAGTTGTGTCCCGATGTTTGTGTGATTTATGCAAGTGAAGGAGATAGATGAGGGTTGTGCTGGTGGGGTCGCCACCGTGGTTGTGTTCAGATCGAGGTATCACCCTACCTTACTCCATCTCGTCTCTACCCCCTTGCTCTGGATGAAAATGGCTAGTGCTCTACGATGGATACCGAGGGCTACTACTGTAGTGGGTTTGGACACCCTTGGTCTTGTTCTCTTGCCGATGAACCGCTCAATGATGTTAATAGTCTTATGTGAAATTGAATTGATAATTAGTTCATATTAATAGTCTCCTTGCTCGTGATGTAATGATGTCAATAGTCTTATGCTGAAATTGAATTGATAATTAGTTCATATTAATAGTCCCCTTGTTCATACCCCACAAGTTCTCCTACCTCATGCACTGTGCACGCCCTACCATTCCATTCATAATCTCTTCTCTATAGCCTGCATATATATATATATATATATATATATATATATATATATATATATATATATATATATATATATATATATATATATATATATATATATTTTCAGATTCCCAGATGTTTTAATTTTACGCGAAATCAACATTTCTTGAGCATTAATGTTGAAACCCAACAAGAACACCAAGCAACAAGTTGAGAATTCTTTTGAAATATGAGAATGGTTGCTTGGTATTCTTGTTGGGTTTAAAGACGATTACATGCTCAAGAATGGTTAGTTGCTGATACATGATGCCACTTCCCACTGAGTATTACAAGATCAACATCACTTTTCAACATAGCGACGCCCAATCTGTAATTGGATGTCCCGACGCTCTCCTTGCATCCATACTTTTTAAACTTGCAAGGCTCAATGAGGCGTTCGCTATCGCCTCATCCTTCTCATGTCGTGGACGATCCTCAAAGTGGCCGAGAGATTACGTAAATATATATATATATATATATATATATATATATATATATATATATATATATATATATATATATATATATATATATATATGCTGGATTTAATGGCACAAGCTACCACCGCTGGTAGCTTTATAGAAATCATCACAGACGGTTTCTTTACCACAAACCGCTCAGAAAGTATCATCATGAGCACGGTTCAAAACCGTTTATGATGACCTCATGTCATTATCGACCCATAAACTCGGGACGGCTCACGTAAACCGCTCGTGATGACGTTTGAACCTGCTCAGGAATACATTTTTCGTAGTAGTGAAGGCGGTAAAAGCTAATACCCCAATAACGTACTACATGGGTTGAAATTTCTATATTTTTGCTACAAGCCATTTTATAACTTGAAATGCCTTTCTAGTGGCGCATAAACATCTGAAGGCTAATAGCCAAGAAAGTCGACTTAGAATTAGAAAAAAATAAAAATAAATAAAGGATAAAGCGAAAAGGAAATTTCTTTCTAATCCATATCTCTCTCATTCCTTTTTACAAACAAAAGAGTTTTTCTTATTGAAATGAAAGGTGGATTATCATCCATTTTAGCAATAATAAATCAGTAAACAGGAGATTGCTTTGTGTATCACAGATCGAGCACATAATAGAATGCTCGGAAAATAAAACAACTGACATGGACAAATATCAACATTGAATATGTGAACAATACATAACAAATCTAATCATATAAATACGGGCCATCTTACTAGTTATACTATAATTCTAGAGTTGCTTGAGTAGGAATGTAATGAGCCGAGCTCGAGCAAACCTGGTCTCCTGTGCTCGAGCTCGAGTGAGCCCGAGTTAGGGGTCCGAGCTTAGACTTGGGCTAGAGCTCGGCTCAAAGTTAAGTTCGAGCGGGCTCAAGTTCGGTTCGAGTAAGCTCCGTAACAGTCAACAATATGCATCAATTTTCAACAATTAGAAAAGCTCGAGTAGGCTCGAGCTTGAGCTCAAGGGAAGCACGGTAACAATTAACATGCAACATTTTTCAATAAGATAGGAGGGCTATTCGAGCAATTTTTAACAAGATAGGAGGGCTATTCGAAGGAAGCTCGATAACAGTCAACAACTTACAGGCAAGCTGTGAAAATAACGAGCCCAATCAAGCTATTTGAGCTCGGCTCATTAAAGCTCGCGAGCTTGAGATCAGGCTCGAGCTTGGTTCATTTGAAGCTCAAGTCAAACTTGAATTAGGCCTAGATCGATCTGAGATCGAGCAGTTCGTGAGCCTCGAGTTTTTTTTACAGCCATATGCTTGAGTAATGTGATAACTCACCATTGAAATGATGGGCACGATCACACGACAAAAACGAACTAGGCTCCAAGATAGAGAGCATCCTGAGCCACATGGCCAACTGAAATAGTACCTGCTGCATGCTAGCGCGGCAAGCACTTACATCTGCTTGTTTTCCGCTCCACGATGTGACCAAATTACATCCGATGCGCATGATGCATGACAGTATGAGCAATGCCAAGATGCCCCGTGCCTTTCGGAGCTAATCAAGTGCTGTTTGTTGGACTTGTGCTTGTGCGTGACGAGAGGTTGGTCTTTTCGACGTGAAGAGGATATTTCCCAACAGTGTGTGGATATGGCTTCCCAGAGTTGTCCTTATCAGCAAAGGCCTGCTGGCTCAACCTGTATCTTTCCTTGCGTGTGTAGCTAGGTAGTATCTTTGCGTCCATATATATCTGAAGGAACACTGAAACAGGATGGACGTAGTCCATATAATTTCAAGGTGTGGACTGTGTAGAGTTGCCAGAGAAAATGCCAAATCAAAAGCAGACTATCAGGTTCCTAGAGTGTCATGGACTAGTACTGTGGCTGGACTGTGACATTGGCCGCCGCGGGTATTGGTCTGAACTGTGACCCATGGTGGCAAGGGCAACAGGCGTCAGGTTAACAGGAAAAGCAAGACACAGGAGAAGGGGAACCGAACACAACTTGCTATTGGCCTCCTCCTGTATTTTGTCTCGTTCTCAGCCCCTGCTGTTCTCCTTTACCTCCACTCTCTTCTAATTCCTCCTCATATCCACATATATTGTATCCCAATTACCCAAACTCTTATAATATTAGTATCTAGCAAGTGTTCTAGTGCTACTTTTGACGCTTTAATAAAATAAATGTGTACAGATTCGATGCAGAGACCGAGAGAATTTTTTCTTCCATTATCTAAAATCTAGCAAGTGAAGGAACGTGATAAATGGTATAAGAGCCAGTTGCTTCTTATTGGACGAAATGCCGAGCCACCACGAGGCGCCCATCGGAGGTGTTCTTCGCGATCGCGGGAGCCGCTTATTCTATCCGTGACCGAGGAGGTGCTTCATCAGTCTTCAACGATATGGCGCTGAGAAGACGTACATGCTCGAGAGGACATATTGTGTTTGAGCTCGTCTTCTTTATATGATGCAACACGAGCTCATGAAGCCTTCCATGGACGCCGCATGTTCGACCGAGGGTTTCACCACGACGCCTATGTGCCTATGGCAAGATCCGCTCGATGGCATCTATTTCCTTCCCGTGACCTCCCTCGGCTTAATCGCATCAGCGTTGTCACTAACATGCCTAGGCTCCACAAGACACACTAGGTGCTCGATGGAGTGCCTTGACCATAATGATGGCGAACCGACGGCCACGCCATCGGATGCAATTGCAACCCTATCTTCAACCACCTCTACAACTCGCCACCATCACTGCTGACCAATGTCGCTACAACCCCGACCAGTGTCGAGGCCGCCCCACTAGTCACCAACCTCATTGTGGCCAACAGTAGCGGAAGCATTCTTCGCAGCCATGACCTCGTGGCAAGCCCACTGAGCTCATGCATGGGAGCTCCGCAACCACTGTGCTAGCCCGACCAGCCATGGCTAGGGCTGGCTATCGAGCTGGCTCGGCTTGGCTCATGCAAGCTTGCTAACAAAGTAGTTTCGGCTCACTTTTGCAAAGCTAATGTTGAAAACTCACTCAACTCGACTCGATAAAGCTCGAGATGCTCGTGAGCAGCTCACATGCCTTCCTCAACTCCGACGAGGGCGCTTGGACTTTGCCGCTAGATCCGGCCTCGCTTGCGGATCGAGGCTCGCTCAAGATTGGGTCCGGGCAGAGGTGCATCGCGGTCAGGCAATGCCTCTCCTCAGTGCACGGCCACCCCACCCCTCATGCGACATGCACTACTACCGTCTTCTCTCCACTTGCCGACCGCCACTCCGGATTCTTCTGCTCATGCGCCACTCATTTGCTCACCGGAGAGAGGTTGGAGAGAGAGAGAGAGAGAGAGAGACTAGAGGAGAGAGATGGTGAGAAGGAGAGGGGATAATTTTCATTTATGGGACGATTATGCCCTCGCATGCACTGCATTATTTCCCATTAAATAATTACAAAAACAAAAACTCAAATCAAAAGGAATTTGTTGTATGTATCTTGAAATATCATTGATGGCTCAGATAGTGTGTACATATGAACTTAGGTTCATATAATCCTAGCACATTGTTCTCTCATATAATCTACCGATATAAGATGAATACTTACGTCTTTATCCTTTTGTCACTATTGCTACAATAGGAGAACTTTTCTAAAAGAAAACTGTGCTGCATTTTGTTAGATAATCGATGCCGTAGTCGAGGAGACAACTAATTCAATCACACAATGAACACCAAAGAGAGACACAATGTGTGAGGAGACCCAATATCTTTATTCATCCGCTATCTTGTACATAAAGGGTCCTCATATTTATAGCCCAAAGGGTGAAAGCCCTCTAGGGCGATTTAATCTTTTGCCCATAATTAAGTAATATAAATCTATTCTAGGATTTTGCACAATAGAGATATGACAGATAGTCAACACATCTTCAGGATTTAGTAATGATCATCAGGATCTATGCGTGATCTTTATGATCTTTGCATTGTTGACCAACTAGATCTAAATTGTTAAGTAGTAAAACCTTCAAGGTGAATTTAAGCAGTAATCATCGTATCAACACCTTCTATGCTTGACTAAGATTTTTAAAATCTCAAGTATGATGATCAGTGTTTAGCATATGCTCCCCCTGAAGTCAACTTTTGTTGAAGTCTTGTTGCTCCAATGCCTTTCATACATTATTCAAAAATGAACATAGGCAAGGATATTGTGCTCAAATCTACTGGATTATCACAATGTAGAGTCTTACATACAAATATCCTATCACTCATCTGAAGATTTTAGGATAAATACTATTTGGGAGTAACATGCTTAGCTTATCAAATACCACTATTTGATTGTGCAACACAAGTAGATTATCCTTGTAGAGGATATGGGGTAATACAAGTTGCAAAGTCGTATGCCTTTTAGATACGATTTATAGAAACCTTTCAGGGTCTTAATATTTTGTAACTATCTCTGGGTGGTTAAAGTAACAACAAATAGTCTATTATGTAGAACTATAAAGTATGGTTGTACCACTATAGAGTAAAATATAACTAGTCTTAGTTTTGGCATTTAGAAGATTAATTGCTAATATCACCAATGTATGTCGTACCTTCATGGCACTAGAGGAAACCACCATTCCACTAACTTCGGTGGAAGATACACTTTATAAGTGCTTGTGTGGTGCATACGGTCTTTAGGTTTCTCAATACATTCTTTCGGTCTTGATGGGTCCTTGTCCACTTCTAAGGATCATATGATCATTGGTGTGATTAAGAGATCAACGGTAAGATAATTTTCCTTCAAGGAGAGGCTCTCTTCTCGGAAGATGCTCTTACAACATGTAAGAAACTATTGGGTATGAGTTTTATATATATTGCGATTTTGATTCCTTTCTTACTGTGAATTTTGAGTCCTTCAAGGATCTCATCAAGGATTTTCGTAACCCACGAATACATATTTTATTTATTTGTTCATGCCATTTGCCATAATTATTATGCAACGAAACATTATTTCATTCATAATAGGAGAGTAATGGTCTCTATGGGGACCTTTGAACCATAGTTTCACCACTTCATTATATTCATAATGACCCATTAAGTCCGAACTACCTAGTTTCAAGACTTTTATTTAGCAATTATGGTTCAACCTCATATGCCTTCATTATGTGAGCCGATATGAACGCTTCAAGCGCTCGACCATTGACTTTGGTTCTGGATCCGTGTTGTCATAAGAGAAACTTTAGCAATTGTAAAGGCAAAGTGGTTGTTGACAACTTTTCTCCCATATCCTTCAAATTGAGGGTATCTTAATGTTAACCGGATCTTTGTCATTTCCCAAACAAAAGATTCTTGGTCGCTCCGCATTCCCAAAGATTGTAATATGCGCGATCAAGTTGTTGGGGTTTTCATCTTCATGACGAGCCTCCATGAGGTATTTCACCTTCAAGGTGAGTTCTCTTCAAGAGACTTCAAGGAGTGATTAATAATTGTTTTGACTAGTATCATTAGATCTTAGACCTGTAAGTGTCCCCACAGATTTTAGATCAAGAACCAATAAGTCAATTTTGGCATAGGTGGATATACTATTCAACCTCTGGTATTCCACTTTTAGCGATGTAGTTACTACGAGCAAACACCGTGGTAACTCCTCCATAATTGAAAAGTATATGGCAAGCTCCCCATTTCTAGCGTACAGGAGCATAAATTAAACCTTAAGTTTTAGCTTGACTAGTGTGTGTATATTAGTACTAAAGATTTTTTTCTTCTGGAAAATATGACGTTATTCGAACTTTTGGGCATTTCTCTCCCCCTAATACCGAGATTTGATCTTTATTAAATAGCAAACTACAAAATTCCCCTATCATGGGCACATGATTGATTGAATTTCATATTCAACATGATCCCCAACAACTGGTGGTGGCCCAAAGGTGTATGCTACAGTGGTGATAACATATGAGAAATATTTGATTCCTCCAACACGCACAAATTTCAACAAGGGGTTCGATAATTATATGTAGTGAGCTAGAATTTTATCAATGGAGTGGCAAGAAAACTGTATGATCCTAACATTCTGTAGGATATTCCAACTTCTGGTTAGTTATTAATCTGCGACGAAGTTCCCATACAGGGGTCCGTGAGTTGGCAGACTTATTATATAGACTAGCTTCTTTATTATTTGCCTATGTTTTGATCCAATTACTCATACCATGTTTTAAATAATTTGGATCATTAAACTTCAAGTTTATAATTACGCAACATATTTTCTAATGGTCATGAGTAGTATGTTCTAACAACATAAAACTATAGGATGCTATTTAGGAAAAACATAAATATAATACTGGAACATAAAATATTTGGCCATAGTTAATCTGCACGAAAAATAGATTTTCTTCTGGACTTCAAATCTAGTTGAATCACCAATCACACAAATAGTATAATTATTCGATGGGAATATTTATTGTTGAACAGGAACACCATATTTAAGTAAGGGTGATAAATTGTATGTCTGATTTTAATTTGTAATGCCAGAATCAACATGGTCAAATTTAGATCATTCAAGATCAACAAAATCCAATAGGTCATTATATTTTATTTCGGGAGTTATTGCAACATCTCGTTTAAGTATAAAACAAATAAGTGATTAGTACTGAAATTAAATGGAATTACAAAGAAAAATTCAGAATATTGAGAGAGGAATGGGCCGCCAACCCATATTCGAGAGGAGGGGAGCCGGCCATAGTGGCCCAAGGACGATGAGTGGGCCGTTAGCCCACTAGAAGGCAGGGGGCACCAAACCCTAGCCACCCTCTACTACAGTAGCCGCCGTGCTATAGTAGTGTCATTCTACAGTACCCTCCCTGCTGCTCCTCCTCTCCCCGACTGAAGGATCTAGACCTGCCATTATGTGTTAATGAAGTTTTGGTGATTAATGACAAATTCAAGGATATGTTTCAAAGTAAAGATCCCAATTATATGTAGACAAGGAAATATGGATCAATACTAATGAAACCACAAAACATAGATTGAGCTCCCCCTAAATGTGTGCATACACACATGTGTAATGAAAACATATGCACATATTCAAGTTAGACTTTTGGTGGAGTTCAACCTATATTTTGGATCCGAGGAATGCAATAATATATAAGAACTATGAAGTCGAATGCATACCTCTTTTGTTCTTTATATCCAAACGAGACTAATCATAAGATAAGACAAATAGAAATGTTAGTCTCACAAATAGATTTATCATTATAAATGCATACCTGTTTGGATTTTTCCTTTTGTTTATCCAATGAATTAGATTTGTCATTAAGAACTCGCATGCCTTCATGATTATCACCTTTATATCCAAATAAGACTACACAATATGTATATCAAAAAAAAGTGTTAGCCGGCAATAGCATGACAGCACACGACAACTGGCAAAAGACATATATCATGATGTCAGACCGTTGCCTAGAACGGACCTACAGGCCAAAGCCCAAAATAATTGCTCATCTTGCAGTTGAGACGGACCTACAGGCTGGAGCACAATACAAATATGAGGTGCATCACTATTTCTCTTGTTTCTAGCCTTTTGGCCATGGGATATTCTATGGGAACTTCTGTAATTCAGCTATCTAATGCTTATCTCTAACAAGAACCACAACCGTCTTATTTTGTTGGCAGCTTCTTTGGATCATACTTATTGCGTCCTGTGCTGCTCCTATAATTCAATCACTTGCAGCCAATCTAGGGGTTGTGACTGGTCAGTATTATGAGCTATGCTGCACTTATCTTTGTTTAATTGAGCATCATTATTGCTTTCCACGTGAGCATTGCTGGTCATTTGTTAAGTTCTTCTATATGATAGGTGTCGTAGTAAAAAGACTAAACAGAGAAAGAGTGGACCCCTCATATCTGCGAGGAACCCAAGAGTCCTCAAGAGAGGACAGCTATCGTGAAGTAAGCAAATATTGATTAATCGAAAAAATACGATCTATCGCCTTACACGGGAGGTGGCTATTTATAGCTTTTCCATTGGGTACATGAGATTACAAGCCTGCTCAGTACAGGCCCTATGCTATAGTAGGGGCTGCAGGGCTTGTCCTACCCCTAGATGTAGCCTTTGGCTCATGGTAGACCCTCCTGGTCCTAGTTCATCTAGCAGGTGCACCCGGCTCAGCGGTACTGTGGTCCTTCGAGGGGGGCGGGGAGGGGGCATGGGACCCCCTGCCTAGACGACTTTGGCCGTCCTAGGAGGTTGAAAAGCTCCTGACCACCTCGCAGCCCTTGGGCCCCTTCGGCCCTCTCCGGGTCTCTCCGGCCGCTTTTGGCCCCCTTGGGCGCCTTCGGTCTCTAAGCCCTCCAGCCCTCTCTCGGTCTCTCCGGCGCTTTTGTCCCTCCAGGCGCTGGTCCCTCTGGGCCCCTCCGGCTCTTGGACCTGGTACCAGCAGGGGTGTGCGTTTATATGTTTGTCTGGTCGTGGGGCCGATGGACCGCCTCACGGCAATAGGGAAGCATCCGCTGCGCATTACAGAGCTGAATATCCCAAGGCCACAAATTTCTTCTTATGTATTCTTGCCGAACTGGCCGTGGTTGCATGTGACATTCCTGAAGGTATTAAAATGTGTAAATTTGAGCTGCTGTCACATGCTTTGCATTTTGCATTAGTGAATCACAGAGCTACTTCGATTCTACAGTACAGTCGTTTGGTGATATTGACATATTGCAGATGATGTCATACTTTATGGACCAAACCTAACTTTAAAATAGCAGCTTGTGATGTGGAAACTGTCAGTTAAACTGGCAATAATAGACATCTACAACTTTGTGCTTTGTGTTGACCCTGTCTGGTAGTATCTAATCAGCTTTAATCGTTCCTTATCCGTTGCAGTAATTCGAACTGCTTTTGCTTTGAACATGCTCTTCAAAATCACGGTATGGTGTGGTGTTCTGATAACTGGGCTCAGCACTCTGATGCTCCTGTTACTACAACAATACGGGGTAAGAATATGTCCTGTATATTTCACAATATTTTTGAGTTTGACCAGCTAGTATTTTCCCATGAAGTTTCTATGTAAAAGAAAAATGTTTTTCATTTGAAATATCGAGGCGATATGTTTGCTGTCACTTGCGATTTAACAGAAGTACTATTTAAAGGAGATTTGTTAGCACAGAGTTTGAACTAGCAGATCATCAGTACAAATGCATTAGTTAACAGGTAGTGCTTGTATTTGTCTTGTTCGTCAAGTTGCTCATATTGCATATTGATTTGTTTTTGTGCAGGTCCGTAAGCTGGAATTTCTGATATCTTTTCTGGAATTCTTAATAGCATCTTGTTTCTTAGTTGAACTTGGGTATTCTAAACCAAATTCTTCAGAACTTGTGAGGGGCCTTTTTGTTCCTTAACTTAAAGGAATTGGGGCTATGGGTCTTGCTATCTCATTACTTGGTGCTACGGTGATGCCGTAAGCTTCCTATATATCCATTTTCCCTAAACATTTTTTAAGAGTAAATTTCATAAAACTACACATAGTTTGTGCAAACTATCGCAAAACTACACCTTTAAGAGAAGTTCTCAAAGAACTACATAGATTGTCAAAATGTATCAGAAAACTACACTTTTAACCAAACCCCGTTCTAGGCAATGGCTTGACAGCACAAGCCCACTGGCAAGAGACACATATGGTGTCAAACCGTTACCTAGAACGGAGTTTGGTTAAAAACGTAGTTTTCTGATACGTTTTAAGTCGATGTGTAGTTTTTTTGAAAAATTCATTGTGTCCCTTGCCGGTGGACCCGTGCTGTTAGACCATTACCTAGAACGGAGTTTGGTTTTAAGTGTAGTTTTTTTTTTGAAACCTTCTCTTAAATGTGTAGTTTCATAATAGTTTGTACAAAGTACGTGTTGTTTCTTAAATTTACTCTTTCTTTAATTTTTGACGTAGACCATTTTTTCATATTTCTATAAAAAAATGCAGGCATAATCTTTTTCTACACTCAGCATTGGTACTATCAAGAAAAGTGCCACGATCGGTTCATGGGATCAAAGTAATATCTGAATCTCTTTATCTTAACCTTATGTGTACCCAAATTTGTCTATCCTTGCTGTTGTGCCCTATTAAAATTAACTTTATACAGTTTGGTCTGTTGAGAATACATCTGCTAGGGAGCGCTCACGAGGAGAGCCCTGTGCCGCCGATGGGAAGTTTTGAGACAAGTCGGCCTCGCCATGACAGTTCGCCGACGACATGGACGCCGCAAGGTATACGGCTGGAGGCTAGATCCACCGTCCCCTGTTCAGACATGTCAGAGCGGGAGTATACCCAAAGTTCTTATCTATATATATATATATATATATATATATATATATATATATATATATATATATATATATATATATATATATATATATATATATATATATATATATATATATATATATAACCCCATAAAAATTCTAAAAAAGTGGTTGCATAGTTCATGATGTAGTCAGCCACCATGCAAAAATCAACTGAAAATCCGTTGTATGTTAGGAGAAACAAAATAGACAAATTTCATTGAATAATAACTTTACCTTTTTCTCCTTTTTTTGGGATTTCCTTTTCAGCTAGATTTGTCTTTTTTTTCTGTTTCTCCATATGTAGAACGAATTTAGATTTGAAATGTTGTGGTATGATAGATTGATTTTGTGTCAATGTTGTCATTTTTTTTATTTTTCATAACAATTTGCTCCGTGTTTCGTAAATGATACAGTAGAGTGCACCTGTGGTGGAGTGTTGAAATACATACGACAATGTCCATACGATTTTATTACGACAACTGCGTGTGCAGGGATTCTTCCCATCTCTCTCCTCTTCCATGAGTCCAACCCTAATTAATTCATTGCTTACCTCGCTAAACCACCACTTCCATGGTAGAATAACCACCGCTTCCCGAATGCCTCTTCATGTTGCAAGTTATATACTAATCCGTGCTTCAATTATCCCTAGTTGCCAAAGAAACTTTTGTGATCTTGTTATTCAGCAATTCATGGTTGAATTTAACAAGTCTATTTCATGGATAGCCTTGCATTCTCATTTCTTTTATTTTCGAGACATTTTTGGATTTTCAAAGGCCAAGGTTTTCTCAAGGTGTGGAACTCTCGAACTGTGTTCTCAAGGAGTGTCTTCTATCTTATGGCCTTGGGCACTAGGTAGCACTAGTGAAAGGAGAGGAGAGCACTGGGGAAGAAGAGGGTGGGTCAATATTTTGCTTTTTCAGTCATTTCCAATGGGAGAGCACATGAGGAAGATGCCATCGTATAACGATTGTACATGAGTTGACATACGCACAACACTTCCCGCAAGGGTGGGATGCACCGGATATTTTCCCTTGGATTGGAGGCACAACTCTCAAGTCTCAACAGTGCACTGTCGAGCCTTATCAAATAGGAGGAGGAGGCCGGTTTGCTGAAAGGTTTACGCAATGGCAGGAGTGGTCCCTCAATTTCACACTTGCTGTTTGCGGATGATACGATTTTTAAGCCAAGTGCGATCAAAGGTACGTTAATGCTCTGAAGGAGGTGATGGATACTTGCTATAGCGGATCAGGACAACAGATAAATATGAAAAAAAGCTTAGTTTTCTTTGGCGAACATTGCACAGAAGAGATCCGTTTGAGAGTTAAGGATGTTCTTGGGGTGCAATTAGAGAGCCTACAATCCACTTACATTGGGATGCCTACTTGGGTTGGCAAGTCTTCTTCAGGTTTTCTGAATTTTATTGCTGATAGACTTTGAAGAGAATTCGAGGACAGAGTGATCGTCCTCTATCCAGTATTGGCAAGGAAGTTACGTTAAAGTCAGTAATTCAAGCTATCCTGACTTACATCATGAGTTGTTTTCAATTGCTAGCCACCATTTGAGACAAAATTAGGAGATCAATGGTGAATTACTGGTGGAGCTATGGTAATGTTAAAAAGAAAATGCATTGGAAATCTTGGGAGTGGTTGACAACACCGAAAGTGTTAGGCGGTATGGGCTTCCGAAATTTGGAAATTTTCAATCGAGCAATGTTGGCAAGGCAATGCTGGCGTTTGGTGACGGGTCAAACTCCTTTTGTGCAAGAGTTCTTAAATGCCATTACTTTCATGATATAAGTTTCTGTGATTCAAAGAAACCAAGGTCAGCTTCTTATACTTGGCAGGTATTCTGTTTGGTAATGAGCTTTTGGAAAAAGGTGCTAGGTGCAGAGTGGTAGATGGAAAATTCATTAAGATTTCAAAGAATTGGATCACTAGGGATGTGGGTGAGCGCTTTGATCCAATTGGGCCAATTTCTAAAGACTAAAAGGTGAGCTTTTTTTATTGATGAGGGCACAAGTACATGGAAGGAGGATGTTCTGGCTCTTCATTATCTTCCTGAGACGGTAATCAAGATTTTATCAATCCCTTTAAGCCTTGGCCACGGTGAAGATTTTATTTCCTGGCCACAAACGACAAGCGGTTGTTACACTGCCCGGTCTGGGTATAATTTGATGAGGGTCTCAGCATTTCATTCGATGCAAAGCTCCACAGGAACAGGAGAGCAATCAAATATGGATATTTTGCATAAGGAATGGAAAAAACTATGGGCAATCAAGGTACCAGAGAAGATGAAGGTGGTGCTCTGGAGGGTTGCTCACAATTGTCTCCCGACTGGTGCACAGTTTCGGAGGTGACACATTCCAGTTGGGGGTGACTGCTATTTCTACAGCAGGGAAGAATCCTTGGAGCACTTAGAGCATGTACAATGCAGATGTTTAGAGAGGTGCTTAACAAGAAAAAACTGATTTTTTTTTCTCTACCAAATAGGACAAATAAGGTGTTTATTTTGTAGCATCAATGCTTAATTAGGCATCGGTACTTAACAGGTGCTTATGTATATAACTATATCTATGACTTTTACATAGGTACTTGATGACGTGGCTATATTATCTTTCTTTAAACACTTATGTATAAGCACCTTACATTGTACATGCTCCTCGACTGCTCGTACACACGAGAAGTTTGGTCAGAGATGAAGGAAGCTTTTGGTGTCATACTAAGGAAAAATATGCTTCCAAAATTTGCGACAATGGTTAATGGTTTTCCTACTTCATGCTTCAGTTGAGGAAGCGATGGTTTTTGATGTTAGTTTCTGGCATATTTGGGAGTCTCGGAATGCTATGTGCTATCAGAAATAATGAGACTATGAGTCATCTTCACAGGCTTTGCGAAAAGATTAAAGACTATATACAAATGCTTTTGTTGCATTCTCTACTCTTGACCCTCTATAATATCCCAAATATTTAACAAGAGAAATACTTTATGGATGAGAATTGTTTTAATTGGAAGTTCAGGGAGTTGTTCACGTTATTCAGAGAATATGGGCTATGGACCGAAAGCCCACAGCGCCTTGGCTCATTAGTGGAAGGGGGGGGGGTAGCCAAACCCTAAGCCACCCCCTCCCTTGTGCCTCCCCCTCCCCTCCTCACCCTCAGACGGATGGATAGTCTGAACGTACAATTCAGACACTTGAGGACATGCTTAGGTCCTATGTCATGTCTTGGAAAGAAAGTTGGGAGGATCACCTCGCACTAGTAGAGTTCGTCTACAACAACAGTTACCATGCTAGTATTCGAGCTGCTTCGTTTGAGGTTCTGTATGGGCGAAGGTGTAGATCTCCGTTGTGCTAGGATGCGGTAGAAGAGCGGGCAATTTTGGGTCCCGATGAGTTCAAGCAGATGCTGACATGAGTGGCAGAGATTAAGAAAAATCTGTTAGCTCCTTAGAGCCGACAAAAGAGTTATGCTGATGTGAGAAGGTGAGATTTGAAATTTAAAGTGGGGGACCAGGTACTCTTGAGGGTGTCCCCTACTAAAGGTATTGTGGGAAGTATAAAAGTGATAGTCTTTTCTTCTCCCATTGTTCATATGGGTTATCTCTTTATTCTTTGTGGGAATCCTATTTAGGACATGATATGAAGTCAATATAGCCTCCTCCCACCATACTTTGGAAAGACCCACTGTGTCTAACATGACGTTAACCAAATCGCTTAGAGCGCGGTTCTTTCTTTCAAAGAACCCCATTTGACTGGGTGAATAGGAGGCGCCCTCTCATGGATTATACCATGTTCGTCACGAATAAATTGAACTCATTTGAAAAGTACTCGCCGCCATGATCGACCTAACCTTTTGATTTTCCTTTCAAGTTGATTCTCATCGCTTTATAGATTTTAAAGTAGTGAAGAGATTCATCTTTAGTTTTCAAAAGATACACATAATGTAACCTAGTGGAGTCATCAATCAAAGTCATAAAATATCTCTTACCACCTTTTGTCAACACACCATTCATCTCACAGATCTGAATGTATGAGTTCTAATGGTGCTAAGTTTCTTACCTCTATGGCCTTATGAGGCTTACGAGGTCGCTTTGATTGCACACAAACTTGACATTTAGAACCTTTGGCAGTGGTGAATTTCGGGATTAACTCTAAACTGACTAACCGCGTCATGCAACCAAAATTTATGTGACAAAGCCGTGAATACCAAATAGTAGTCTCATTACCACTGCAAACATGGTTCACAACATTATTACACAAATCTGAAAGAGATAGGCGGAACAAGCCTCCGTACACATAGCCTTTACCAACAAATTGTCCACACTTGGACACTACAAATTTATTGGATTCAAATACCAGTCTAAAGCCATCTCTGCACAGAAGAGATCCGCTAACAAGATTCTTATTGATAGATGGCACATGATGGACGTTCTTCAGTTGCACAATCTTCCCCAAAGTAAACTTCAGATTGACCGTGCCAACACCATGAACAGTGGCATGTGACCCGTTCCCCATTAGAACTATTGAATCCCGAGTGACCGGTAAGAAGAGAACAATGAAATATCAAGACACACATGTATATTAGCACCGGTGTCTATCCACCAATCGGTGGATTGACATCCGAAAAGAACAATAGGTAAATTACCATACCCTGAAGTTCCCGTCTCAGTAGTACTAACAACAACATTGGCAGACTTGGAATTTTGTCCTTACTGATTCTTCCCACCCTTGCGTTGGCTGCAATCCTTGGCCCAATGACCAAGCTCGCCACACACAAAGCAAAGGCCATCCTTTGTGTTCTTCTTCTTCTTCTTGAAACTTGTTGTTTGTGCACTCTTGTTCTTGCCTTTGAACTTTTGAGTTTGGCCATTCTTCTTCTGCACCACATTGGCACTAGAATGTCCCTCATTACCTCTAGTGTGTGTATCTTTTGCCCTCACATTCTCTTCAACATCAAGAGACCCAATGAGATTTTCAACATAAAACTCTTGTCTCTTGTGTTTCGAGAAGTAGCAAAATTTCTCCAAGAAGGAGGAAGCTTAGCAATAATGCCTCCGCGACAAATTTGTCCAAGAACACACACTTGAAGTACTCAAGTTCGTGGTTATGGATTGTATCTCATGAGCCTGCTCAACTACGTAACGCCTATCAACCATTCTATAGTCATGGTATTGCTCCATGAGATACAATTCACCGCTGCATCCGAAACCCCAAATTTGGCTTCGAGTGCATCCCACATCTCTCTCCCAGTTTTTATCACCATATATGCATCGACTAACTTCTCACCAAGAACACTAACCACGGCACCTTTAAAAAGGTTATCGCAACCTCAAACGCTTGCTCCTGTTCAGGAGTAAGTGTTCCTTCAGGCTTGCCGTTTGCCACATGGAAAACGTTCATAGCAGTTAGCCAAAGCACCATCTTGGTACGCCACCTCTTGTAATTCACACCATCGAATTCAGAGGGTTTGAGGCGGCAAGAAAGCCGCTTGATGAAAAATGCCTATGCTTGTAATAAGGTTTTGGATTGATGAATATATAAGCAATTTTCAATTACTTTAATCCGTAAATATGCTAGATGAAACATGAAAAATACTCGCTATTTTCACAAAGCGGATCACAAAGAACACTATAGCAATACCAGATTCTAGAAGAACAGAAACTAGCATTCCTATCTCAATGTTCAAGACAACAATAGACAGTAAAGCAAACCAACTAACAAGAAAGATATATGCATACTCAGATTCTGTGGAAGAAGAAGTTGCAATAGAGTTCTTGATGAGGACGTCGTTCATCATGGCGTAGCGGTGTAGAACGTAGTAGACGTGCAGTTGATGTTGAACGTAGTACACGCGCCTCGCCAGGATGGAGATCACCAAGAACTGTGGAATTCTGAACTGTGGAAGTGGAAAGATCAAACCAGAACCAGTACTCTTAGTTCTCTTAAATAGCCAAAAGAAATGAGTCCAAAGGTTACCATTGATTCGCCATCAATTACGAGTCAGTGCGAGGCGAGCGAGCGTACGCGTGTGTTGTCTCTTTCCAATTCCACAAGAGGGGCTACCACGTTCCACCTTTTAAACTGGTGTCACTCCCCTTAATCCCTCCATGTGGGACTAAACAGTTTCAGCACTTGCACATGGGCCTTTGAGATTTACCAGGAATTAATTAGAATATAATATTTGGGTCTAGCCCATATTAATTCCAACAACATGTGATAGTTGGCGCAGAACGACCCTAGCTCAAAATCGACGCAATGCTCCTCCCCGTGGCTATCGTCATGCAGCGCATTCTCTCGATTTTTCCTTGCTATCCAAGGTCAAGCCAGGTGCATCCATGGTGAGTTTGTCGACTTGGGTGGTTTCACCGAGTGCAGCTAGTATTCGAGGAAGTGGCGCCATGGAGTCTAAGTTCCTTTAGCCCGGGAAATGTTGGCACAACAGATGTTGGTCTGGTGTTCATGAATTTAACAATATGGAGGCTTGGCGGGTTTTGCCTGGGAGCAAAATTGCTAGGTTCCAGGATATGCTATTGTCTGCAAGCAATCAGGATGGGTCTCTTGCTATTTTCTGGGCCGCGCCATCGGCAAGGCAACCCCGCCCGCCACCCTCACGCAGGCCCGCAACGCGCGGGGTGGCCTCGCACCAAGCCACGAAATCCCTGCGTCATTCGCACCTGCCGCGGAAGTCTAGGCCACTGCACCCTCAACACACTACTAGCCTCTGGGCGGCGCGACGTCTGGGCTTGGCCCACCTCAGCTCAGGCCGAACAACATCAATTATAGCTTACGCTATACTACTATACGCCTCTCCTACCCGACACCTCTATTTACCAGATGAATTCACGAACGAACGCAACCATGACACCATGATGATGATCTTTTTGGGACAGAAAAGCGAGAGCAACAGGGGCGAACCAGGCGGTCGACGTAACGCGTGGGCGGTGGTGGCCTGTCCGTACGTGCAGCCAGCGATCTCGCAGAGGGCACACAGGGTGCGGAGAGGGACGTCTCAGGTGGCGGCACAGCCTTCAACATGGCGCGCGCTCCTTTTCTAGAGGCGCTCTCGAGCTCGAGCGGCAAGGAACCACAGTGCCGCGACGCGTGCCTGTGCGGTGCAGCCCAATAATTTTTGCGAGCGACTTGCATTGCATGCAAGCTAAGACGTGATTGATACCTGCAGCTAGCAGCAGGGCCTTTTCCCCCAACCAACGCGATAGAAACTGGCGCATGCCTTTGTAGGCCAGTGTTTTACTAGCTCGCCCAGCGGTCGGTCGGTCGGCCACCGTCAGTGAACGAGGGTCGTTCGATCGATCGGCCAAGCCCGATCGTGAAGCTCGGACTGCACCGTCCTTGCCTGGTCCGAGATTTCTCGCTAAGCCGGCTAGCTTAGTGCGCAGGACCGTTCACAAAATTGACTACAGTGGTGAAGCCATTGTGTATTTGTGTGCACTACCACGGAATTAATGTAGTAGTGCTTGAGGCCTTCAGATGTATGCAATGGCGGCATTCAGAATCGCTTGCGTGATATGTTGTGGATTTCTTGGTTTTTTATCTCTTCGTAAATCAGCTGCCAAAAGTAGGGTCAAACGGCTCACGGTATAGCAGTGAGTGTTCTCGAAAAAAAAGTAGCTAGCAGTGATGTAACCTGACTATAGACTGTACAGGGACCTCAATGCTAGATGGAAGCCGAGCTGCATCGATCCCATGCATTCCCATCCCATGCTTACTTGTCGTACTAGTAGTACCCGCTAATTAAGCGCCAGTACTTGCCAGTAAATTAACGGATGCCGCCAAAAAGGAGTAGTAAACTGGAGTAATGCACACATCAACATTGATTCGCTTGGCACCGACGCATGTACTGGCCCGTACACGTCCGCGGCCAAGATCCCCTCCAGCCCGTACGACACGGGTCTCAATAAACCACATGGAGCCAACATCTACTAGTAGTCCACACTCCCCAGGAAGCAGGAGGCCATGCGCACCAGCAGCGCAAGTTACTCCACTCCACTTGTTTTTTTGAAGGTTCACTCGTTTAATCGCGTCCCCAAGATTCGTTACTGCACGCACCCGATACGTGTCATCACACGGCAGCAAATGCCCTCGACCGTGCCACGCACGCACGGAATAATGCACGTACGCATGGAGAGATGCACGGTGGTTTCGTCCGTCGGATCAGATGGATCGACCGGCACGGCCAGCGCCCGCACCAACCAACAGCGCCACGCGCGCTACAGCCTGTCGCGCGCGTCCTGCCCGACCCAGATCCGCTTAAATCCGCCCGTGCGCCGACGGACGCCACGCACCGCCGTACGCGCGCCCGCGACGCGCACGGACGAGAGGGAAGTGGGCCGCGCGGGCGAGGTGGAGCCGGGCGCCAGCTAGCCCGGTAGCTGGCCGTGGCAGGGCGGTCGCTCGCTGCGTTGAACCGCTGCAGGACGTAGGATGGCAATGTTCCTCCTTCCTTCCTGTGCGCGGGGGGTCCCTCCTATCCTAGCTCGACCTTTAATTTGTTGCGACGCTGCGTTGTTGCGTTGCATGGGCCAGCCGCGCTTCGGTGCCCTGCCCTACCTGCGGCTGTGCCCGTACGGGCGTGAACAGTGAGGTCGAGGGAGGGCCATGAATGCGAGGTGCAGTAGCTCGGGAAAGTCGCTGGGATCGGTTTATGCCGATCGATCGATGCCGGCGAGGAGACTTTCTCCCGTTCGTGCGCGTGTGTATTTCGGTGCGGGGGCAACAGGTCGGCCGCGCAAAGGAGAATTTTTTTTTATTAATTAACCTTTTTTTTAATTTTTATTCTAAAGTTAACCTTCAGCGCACTTTATTTCCAAATCTGATCTCTTTGATCACACCACCACTCATAGCGTAACAAAATAACGCTATCACGCCACAGGATAAGTCCACAAAATAGCACTTTTGATCACGCCACTGGTCGTGACGTGACCAAACAACACTGTCACGCCACCACTTATAGCGTGACAAGAGTTTGCCCTAGCGTGACAACGTTGTTTTGTCACGCTATGGATGGTAGTGTGACCAAAGAGGTCAGATTTGGAAATAAAGTGTGTCGGAGGTTAACTTTAAAATAAAATTTAAAAAATGTTATTTAATAAAGAAAATTCCGCAAAGGAAAGGCAAATCCAGCTTGGCTCATGCCTCACGCCACGCGCAGCGTTGCAGGAATGGACCATGGATGCATACATGATGTTTTAGAGGTCCAGCTGCTAAAAATTATGGTTAGATACTGTATATATGAAAAATAAATAACAATGTTGTCGATTTTAACATTAAAACTGTCGATATTACCTTACCAACATTATTATCAAAGCTAATTTCTAGGAAACATGCTCGAAAACTAGAACATCACCTATATGCACAAATACAAGAAAGAATTGAAATAATAAGCGAGGTAGTATTAAAAATTTAAGAACAACGGTTAGACGCAACTGCAATCATGCATGTATGGTTCATAGCGGCTCCAATGCAGCACAAATGGTTCATTGCGACAAATAAATGATGCAACACGAGAGCCCAATGACAGGGATGCACAAAGATCAAGAATACAAGACAACAAACACAAACTTAAGAGGAAACATTGTGTGCTTAAGGCCTTGAACTCACAATAAGTGACACCAACGTTAGAGCGAGATTTCAGTGGGGAAAAATTAATTTTGCTTACGATAACTATGAGGCAGCAGTAGCCATGTTTGTGCAACAACAAAAGAGAATGAAGGAAGAAAGAGAATCTTGAGGGACAACATTTTACTAATACAAGAATTAACCCATTAATAATTAAAGGTTTGGCTGAAAATAGGGCTCAGTATGGTTGATCATCCTGCACACCTGGGTACGGGCCTGATGAATGGGTACGTACGTGCGTGCGTGGACTTCAGTGGTTACGTGGTTGTGTTGCGTAGTAGATAGGAGCTTGGTTTTTCACGTTTACAGGTACTCGTTTCTTCATCTTTTCCTGTTTGGTCGGTCGGTCACAAGGCCTTTGACAAAACGTGACACGCAATGTGACCGCCATTTTCAGATGCGGAATCTGTGTGACAGTGTCCGGACATCGATCCCTTGTGCTAGTCGAGCGCGATATAACTGGCATTCAGATGCTTTCAACATGTACTCGCGTCGTCGTCAGGCTAGAAAATTGACGACTAGGACTGAATAAAAGTATTTGTTTTGTTCAAAATTTGTCCGATGGCTCACCTGAGTAGTTTGCAAGTTAGTGCTAGAATTTTCCTTAAAAAAAGTTAGTCATCGCAAAAAAATACGTACTAACATTTAAACATAGGTTTACACTGCACGTTTTCCCTTGGAACGCAGAGAAACGATTTTTTTCTTTAAATTATGCAATTTTCTACAGGTTCATTTCATAAACCTGTAGCGGTGATTCTGCCCGGGAATAATTATATATTTCGTCTCTCAACTTTTTAGTTCATTTAATTTTTATCCATCATCTACAATACCGGGTAAAAAGCATCATCGAACTGTCAATACCGCACAAAAATATATTCCTTCGTCCGTTTTAGAGCGGTTTTGTGTCACGTCAACATCCGCTACTGCACGGTTTTTGGCTAAGGGGAGAGAGAGAGGCGAAGGAAAGAGAGGGGAAACACGAAGATTTAGGTGGCCGAGAGCGGCAAGAACCTACGGTTGAGGATCTTAATGGCAATGATGCTCCCAATGACCTCCTAGAAGTCGGTGCTAACTATAGAGACCTCGGCCATCAGGAACTCGGGCCTGTGAAGGGATAGAGGTTGTGCCACTAGAATGGCGGACCCACAGCCGCCGGTGGAGAAGAGGTGCTTGTTGTCGGCGTTGGGGTCACTGGAGATGGAGATGGAGGCGATGACTCGAAGGAGGCTGAGAAGAAGGACGAGCGGCGGAGGAGGGCATGCACCTCGCTATTGGAATGTGGACGAAGAGGGCACATGCGGAGTACACATCGACGACCGGATGCAACAGAGTCGATCGGATCCGACAGAGGTGGAGATGTACTCCTCCACACGGTGGTGGACTCGACGAGAGGTGTACACCGGGAGGTGCGGAACTGGTGGACTCGACGACGGTGGGTGCAATTGGACCTAGATTCATGGCTAGAGATAAGGAAGATGGCCGGATCTTGTGGCATCAGGCGAGGAAGGCTGTGGATCCGATGCCCTAAGGCGAGGAAGACGGGGGACCCGGCGGCCGGAGGCGACGGAGATGCCGGATTCGACCGTCTCCCGCCGCGCCACTGCGGATCCGTCTTCTCCCGATCGTGCTCGCCTGTTGCGCTGCCAACCGCTGCTGCGCTGACATGCGCCTCGCCGTAACCTGCTGCCAGACATCACGCCGCTACACACCACCAGGGGAGAAGAGAGAGTGAGAACAAATAGGGAGAATGAGGAGAGAGAGGGATTAAATTTATTCTTTCTTCTGTTCACATGGATGACTGAGTCAGCGACCAGTGCCAGTGTGGACGTGGCACAAAACCACTCTAAAACAAATTAAGGAGTATCTTTTATACGGTATTGATAGTTCGATAATGTGTTTTACATGATATTATAGATGAGAGACAAAAATTAAATGGACCGATTATTTAAGACACGAAATATATACTTATTCCTTCCGTCTATCCTCGGGATTAAAGCAAAACCACATGTCAGGGTTCTTTCATAAGTACAGCTGCATCGATAAGATTGCGTTATTCAGAGGTACAGATGCAGTTACAGGATTACAGGGTTTTTCATAGGCTCTTATTACAGAGCAACACAAAAACAGGCAGGATCTCATGAGATCTTCAGTTTTTTGTTTGTGCCGGGTCTCGGACAATTGGATATTTTTCTCCTCGAAATAGCACACTCAGAGCATGCAGAGCTGGAGCGTCCCTTGAGAGCAATAGTGGAGCCACATCTGTCTAGTCCATGGATCTCCTTTCAGATATGGTCAATTCCATCCGTGTTTCAGGATAGGAATCTTTAATCTGGGAGGTGTACTATTTTACTTGTTTCTTTCTTGCTGTCAGTAAGAGCCGGTGATTGGGCTGATTGATGTGCACTGTTGAAGGTGGCAACATCACTGAAATTTCAGACGCGACGTGTACGTGATGAATGATCTCTTTCTCCTTTTTTTTTCCAAGAAATGCATGGCAATCTTCAAATTTTCAAGAACTATTTCACTTACCTTTTGTCGCCCGGTAAGCAGTAATAACCAATTCATGGAAAGATCGCCTATGCAGTAGCGCATTCAGATCGACAAGAAATGTGTAGAGCCCAGGCCCCGAGGAAATAGTCTGGTCATCAATTAATAAGAGGCGCGGCTTGTTCTTCCAAATTGCAACTACCGTTAATCATTGATCATCAAGTGGTCGACTAGGAACTGAGCGGTGCTCAGTTGTCGTGCGAGGCCGGCATGCCTCCAGCCCGCCCGCGCTCCACGCCCGATCTGTCTTATACTGTAGTAGCTGATTTCATTAATTGAAATGAGGGATTTAAGCTCCCTTAAATAAACAAAAATCAATTGGTCGACTGATCAGAGCACCTAATCGATCGATGGCTAGCTAATCATCTGCATGCAGCTCGAACTATGGCCAACCAAGCCTAAACTCTAAAATGTTGACCCTGCATGCATGCTAGAGTGTTAGAGTTAATCTCGTTTATAGTATTAGTTTCTAAGTTTAAAGTTTTTTCAGTTTGTATACGTATGCTTGCCGTATAAAAGTCGGGTGTGAGTCCGTATACGAATATGTGAGCCGAGTCCGGCATTGAGTTCGTTTAGTTTTGAGTTTGTATACACCATCCTGGCCGTATCCGAGTCGTTGAACTGAGTCCGTATTTGCCTCGTGCGCACTGCCCTTTATAAGCAATGTAACAGGAGTAAGCCAATGCAAGCTAGAGAGGAAGAATAGCTATGTGAGCTGAGTCAAAGCAATAAGAAAAGAAAACGTTGCATGCAGTTTGCATGCAGCACCAAAGTTTTTTTTTGTCGCTTCTTTGTTCGTGAATTCCATAGCGTTCTAGCGGAAGCGTGTGTTTCCAGCGTGATCACTACGTGCGTGTGCTGGATCGTTTTCTGCCGATTGCTTCAAGCCGAGCGTGTCTCCTACTGATCGACTAAGTGCTTCTTCGATTATTTCTAACATAGAGATATTATTCGGTTTCATGTATATGATGGGGCTAAACAATGCAATTACTAAAAGTTCAGCACCTCTACTTGTAGTGAACCAATAAGGATAGCTTCAACCAACAAATAAGTAACGGAATTAACAATAAGAACATGCACAAAGTGACACAGCGATTTACGTGAAAAACCTCCTCGATGTGAGGAGTAAAAAGCACAGGGTTTGCACAACCCACTCACAAATCTTCCACTATAATCAACAATAGGTACATAGAGTCTTCTCTAGAACATCTAGAGGTACATAACAGAAACAGCAACATCATCAAGATATAATCTTGATATCATCATCAACAACCATACACAATTAACAAGGGGTATACTAATAGCCAAACAGAGAAGACACAGTTTCTGTCCCCTTCGGTTATCAGCTCATATCTCACAAACGACATATCCAAACTACATAAAACTTGGTAGGAATGTGGATCCACGAGTCCCTAACAGACTGTCCAAATTTTAGCCAAATCGGACAAAGTTTCACTACTCAAACAGAACTTCTACCAAATCTGCTTATTACTGGATCTGTTGCTACCCGAACTGACAAAACCCCTCTCAAATCAGGTGCTCCTCTCAACCAATCCTCAATCCAACCATACAAATCAAATAGCTACGAGTCAGGGACTCACAAACCAAATTTGAGGCAGATCCAACCATATTTACTACTCCGATCGACGTCTTGATGAAGATTGTGCAGGATCACCCGAGATGGAACAGAGCTCCTCTTCTTCTTTTCCCTCTTTTGTTTTGTTGTGTGCATATGCTTCTCCCCTCCTGAGCCTCTCCTTCCAGCAGTAGCTCAAGGAAATGGCTAAGGTTTTTCTTCCCCTCATTAAGGAGAAGACATCTCAACCGTTAGTCAATAGAGTAATCAACGGTTTACAAGTTTTCAAGTTTATGGGCTGATTTTTAGGCTTCTTCTTTATGTAGAAAGACTCTAGCCCAACAGTATATCAACCGAATCAATTGTTAGAGATATGATTCGGTCCATACGTAGCAACCGAATCAATCTCCTGTTACTGTTATTTGGCTGTAATTATCTTCTTGTGATTCATCTTGCTGTGCAATACACGCACCATGTAATCTGATATATACATGCAAAGACTATGCCATAACGTGTGGCGACAATTCTTCATCTATCATGCTTCCTCTTATTTTTCTACTTGGTATCAAGCTACCGATACTCTCCACCATGAGCACTTCTTCCGCTGCAAATCTCAATGCTGCCACCTCAGCCGAGTCCTCCGCTGGTACCCTCGCTTGCGTTCTCTCAAGCGACAATTGATTCGGTTGATATACATGGAACCGAATCATATCTCTAACAATACATGCATCCACAGCTAAACTAAACATCCAACTGAATTAAAAATACCCGAACAAAATAGTTAGTATACTCACAGAAGGAAATTGCAATAGCATCGAGATGAAAGCTCTTCTCAGAAGAAACCAACATAAAGCAGCAGGGTGGTTGCATGATCACATTGTGGAGTACTTCTACTAGTTCCTGTGAGGCCTCGAACTGACGGTCGCAGTACCAATCGAGTGGGACGGGAGGGGAGCACGAGCTAGCAGTCGTCGAGCACAGGAGCGGCACGTACGTAACGCACGTATCCATCACATCATTTCAACATATGGTTATGGTTGGGCGGTCGAGTTGCATGGACAGGGGCGCTACATTACGCTGCATCCACCACATTCAATCTCCCGATTGGGAGGCGCACGTTCCTGAATGAATCCCGTTCAGGACCGGGCGGCATTAACTCCTTGTATCAGAGTGTATATCCCTGGGGACCTCGCCTCAAAACCTCGTCTCTCGCAGCAGTGCGCATGCATTTCCACAAACAGGCAGCAAGTCGCGCACAAACAAACACTAGTACAGATATGATCATCATAGACGGTTCTCAATCTCCCAATTGGGAGGCGCACGTTCCTGAATGAATCCCGTTCAGGACCGCGTGGCATTAACTCCCTGTATCAAAGTGTATATCTCCTGGGGACCTCGCCTCAAAACCTCGTCTCTCGCAGCAGCGCGCATGCATTTCCACAAACGGAGCAGCAAGTTACGCACTAACAAACACTAGTACAGACAAGATCATCACAGACGGTTCGGAACCGTCATTACAGACGATTTTTGAACCGTCTGAATTTGTGTGTCTGTGATAATAGGCGGTTTAAGGCACAACATAGACGGTTTTTTATTGAAACCGTATGTGAAGGGCTAGTATCACAGACGGTTTCCACCAAAAACTGTCTGTGAAGGGCTATCACAGACGATTTCCACCAAAAACCGTCTGTGATATGTAGGATATCAAAGACGGTTCTATTTACAAACTATATGTGATTGGAGACATATCATAGACAGTTTGTAAATAGAATTGTCTGTGATATTCTACGTATCACAGATGGTTTATAAATAGAACCGTCAGTGATACTAGCCCTTCACAGACGGTTTCAACAAAAAAACCGTCTGTGATAGTACTTTATACCTAACTCTTTTTTTTGCTAGCATCAGGAATTGCTAGCCATACCCTCTGAAAACAAGCAGGCAGAAAACAGATACATCACAAATGAATCAATTGTTGACAACTCAAAGTGATCATTTACACATCAAAATCAATTACAAAAGAATATGTTCAAGTATTGTCGCTAGAGTTACAATTGAATTACAACTACTCAAAGTGAATTACAATTGAATCAATTATTTGAAGGTGGTTCAGAGGTGTCGACGGAGTGAAACTCTCCATCGGCGTTAACGATCTTCGTCTTGATGAAGCCGCATAGCTTCCCTCGAACCTCCGAGATCTCTCTCACAACGAGTGCATCTAAATCTATGTTCAAGCCCTGTCGCTAGCAGGAGTAAAGTAGTAAGCATATATATATTTAAATTTATGATTAGGAAATAATTATTTTTTAGATTGACAAACCTCGGGATCCTTCATCTTAGCACTCATGATTTACTACATATGATGGCAAATGTAGAATGCACATAGGTGATATTGTTTTTTTGGCACCTTCGCAAAAATAGAATCACATATATAGGTATAGTTAGTTCGAGACACATTATTACTTAAGTATGATATAAGATTATTGTGTTCTAGCGTGCAGTACCGAAATCACGCCTGTGTTGCGGTGCAGACGCCGATCCCTTGTATGCCCTCCCTCGACAACATAGGTGATGAACGACCTACATGATTCCAAAAGGTTATCCTCGACCATTTCATACGAAGGAAGATTACAATAGAGTTATGTATGAAGGAAATGAGCAAACTGTCGAGTATTCCTTTCACAAGGGTGAAGTCGTGGGTTTTGTTGAGTAGGGAATCAAGGTATATTACATTGTTCCTCTTGGTATAATGACTAAAAGGATCCATGGTACCTACTCATGTATGTCGCTATAGTCATTAAACCTAAGTTCGTGGTCAGATATAAAGTACAAATAAAATTTGTATAGCAAGTAGTGAAGCACTTACTTCTGGTTGTAGAGCACCAATATGTAGTCCTTATCGTCCTAAGCAAGCAACCCGTCGTTATGTATTTCTCGACGTAGGATGCATCTTCGTTGATGGTTTGCTCAGAGACCACGTATGGGTCGAGGAAACCCACCGGTTCTTGCCATCCTTGGGCATTTTTCATCATGTATCTATACATAAGCAATGAGTTGTGATATTTATCGGTATTACGCGGATCAGAGAACTTGATTATACGATTCTGTTGTCCAAAGATCGAGAAGCGAGGCGTCGAGGTCATCGAGGTTGAATAGGTCGAATAAGTCATTGAAACCCACAACGAAGTGGCCCAGCTCGTGGAAGAAATGCTCCTTCGTGTATCTGACGGTGATTCCAGTATCACACCCCTTCTCTTTGGTCTTCCGCATGTACTAGATATGCAAAGCCTGACAACCTACTCCAGCGTAGGCTAATACTGTGTCGGGGGCCAACAGACTTCCGAGGGAGTATTTCCAGGGCTTTGGAGGCACCTTAATGTTCTTTGATTTCGATTTGGCCTTAACGACTAGCCCGCTACACGTCTTCCTATGAGACGACTCGGGAACCGATATGGTGGCACGCTTTTCTTGTTCCTTCGGCGTCTTCTCCACGGGAACCAATGAGGTGGACTTTTGAAGCGAAGGTTGAGGTGGAGTCATCGAGGGTCCTGTTGGAGAGGCACGATCATGTCGAGAGCGCGGCACTATAGGGTCCAGGGCGATGTCCTTCTTGGGCACTAGATAAAAGTGTACATGGCATCCCCTAGTATTCTAATGTCTTCATTTGGGCGAATCTCCAGCGGAACGGCCATGAAATTGTCATGCACCATGTCCACCTGGACCCTGGCCTAACCCTACGCCAGCTGGGCACCGTGCTACACTGTCTCTTCCTGGTATGGATACACCATCACCCACCCAACCTCAATAGAAATGGACCCCAACTATCCTCACTTGGAGCTTGCAGGGCGTCGGCTCCTACAAAACGATACGCAATTAGCTAAGGCATCCCATAGGTCCATCTTTGGAGCATTCCAAAGATGTACAATACCTTGATGTCGTCGATAAGTAATTGGACGTCGTCATGTTCATAATTTGGCGTGGACGCGACGCTACTCCGATGTTGAGGAGGACTGGCTCCCAAAATAACGGGGCAAATTTGCAATCGGTTGAGGAGTTGATTCATTTGATCCTGCAATCTTGTTATATGTCCTTGAAATTTTGCAAGAAGCACTGCTCCAACCGGCGCCGTGCTCGCCTTGGATCTTTTCCTACTCGCTTTATGTGTCGGAGTCGTGTCGAATCCATCCCTCCAAGGTACGTAAACCCCAACGCCTCGCGTGTGATCCGGGTGCTCCTTGTTTCCTAGGGCTGTAGATAGTAGATCATTCTCCCTGTCTGCTTCGAATGAGCCTTGGGAACATGTGGAAGTCAATGTTTGCTGCAAGAGGTCATGATGTTATTATAGACACTATGAAGTTATGGACTTATTAACAACTACGTAGTTTGACATATTTATCAGACGTTGGGACACTGCCTCGTCTGCCGAGTTTGTGAAAGAGATGCCGCCCGAAAACGTGGTTGATGCCCTCACTTTTAACTAGGTTCGGGCGCGCTCGTCTTCGATATCAGCAAATGGCCGGGTTATGCTCGTCCTCGCCGCCCATTCCGTGGTTTTACTTATGCATGCCAATGTGCCGAAGTTTGTGGGGTGAGTGTTTTCGTGCTTGGAAAGCTTTGTGCACCGTGACTTTGCTCCTAAAATTCGATTGTCATCTTCATCTCGCACAAAAGCGCCCCATATATCCCGTGACAAGAATTGATACTTCGTGAAGGGCGGTGACCCGTGTTCACGATTTCGTGATAAGTGTGCTCTTGAAAGTCCTCCACGATGTCCCATCGCGAGCAACGCCGCTGCATATGTGCCCGGTCTGCTTCGATAATGAACGAGCACGAATTTCACCACAACCGCCTCTCTCTATATCCGTTAGAGACTTCCAGCTTGGTGTGGTGATAACGACCCATTCCCTTTCAAGTATCCCGCAGATGGTCCGGAATCTCGCCGCTGCTTTCTTGGGACTCAGAGGGATCCCAACGTCACTAACCTCTGTAATAGTCATTCGGCCCACAGGCAATTTCGATATTCCTCTGCCATCTCGCTTACGTACCACTTTGCTCGGAGATCCAGATGTATTCGGCGACGTCGATGACGGCGGCGAAGACGGTGCCTCTGCCATCTCGCCTACTTGCTATCTATATAAGTTACATACTCAATGAACTAAAATTTCATGGATTGCAAGTTGATATCCACTAGGTATTTTCGAAGATAATTTCCTTTGGAAACATATTTTATACAGAAAAAAATAGAAGTTACCCAACCAATTAACTAAATTTGCCTTGTAAACAAATTAATTATATAAACAAATAAAAGTTACCCATTGAACTGAAAAGGTACTCATGGGATACTAGGCACACAATCAAGAGAATAGATAAAAACACTAACTATACACTCTCCCAAACATATACGTAAGGAGTATGATTGGCATACGACACGTTATAAAAATTACATAAGGGTAGTAAAATAACCTACATATAATACCAATAGTTGGCATACGGTTGGACTAGACTTGACAAAAAAAAGCAAGAGTTTCAACATTTTCCTTTTTGTTACTAGAACATGGCATAAAAATGCAAGTAAGCAATCACCACTTATAAACATCATTTCTTACAATCATCACAGATTAGGCATTAGCAATCACAAAATTTCTTAGTTTTATGATAATATCACAAACTCAAAAACTGCTATGGTAACTAGAGTAGGAAGCCCCATTTAATTTTTCTAGTTTCTATTACATAGAAGAGCAATAGCTAAATTAAAGCAAGGGCTGCTTTTCTGAACAACATCGTGTTTTCAGAGATATTCATGTTACAGATTTTACAATACAAAACAATTACTCAGAGAATTGTGAGCAAATTACACTAAACTAGACCTACTGATTTTATCACATCTTGTGTTCTTAGTCTTGTACAAACAATCAGATAGCATGTTCAATAGAAACAACTCCTACAGTAGCATATTCAGAATGAGGAAATAATAAACCACAATTAACAATTGATGCATTTATACAGTCAACATTCCATCGCAGAATAAGTTTATGAAGGGTTGTGTCGGTGTTTTAGAACCGATCTTACGTAAAGATTGTTTGATTCGGGGGGTCTCCAAGAATGAAATCACGCAGAGAGATTGATACGGGGATTTTTATATAGGTTCAAGCCTTCTCCGGAGAGAATAACAACCCTACTCCTGTGTGTGTATGGTATTGAGTGTATTTTCTACAATCAGGAGAAAGACAAAGACTATTACAGAGGATAGTGTCTATCTTCCCGATTGCCTTTCCCTATTGTCCATCCCATTCCTCTCTAACCGCCACCTTTATATAGTCGGTGAAGGAGTGGCCGTTTCTCCAGGTGAAGTGGCGCCTTATCAGTTCCTATAACGAGCGCATGTTTGCAATAATCACCGAGGTATTAACTCCTCCGTGCCGTCTGGCAGTTGCTTGTCAGAGATAATGGAGTATTATGTGCTGTTACTCCGTAGAATAATAGCGTATATTGACTGGTCAAGAAAGCTGTTGGAGATCTTATGACTACCAGGTAGTCGAAGAGAACCTTATGACTACGAAGTATCATAGTATAGTGATCGGAAGTAAAATCTTTCCGATTGATATTTCATTTGACCAAAAAGACTTGGTCAAGGAAGTAATTTTGCTTGAGGTGCAAAGACAAACCCGATTTTCTAATGCATAAACTAGAGAATTGTAATCGACTCACAGTTCGTCTGCTGGAGCGTTCTGCGGTGGTAACCCTTGGATTGCCACATCTTTTACTCAGCACGCGTTATAAATACTTACCGGGGTGAGATTCGGTTTTACTTTCCAAATTGCTCCCATTGCTCATCGAAGTTCTTGCTTTCTCCATCGCCACCGCATCAAGCTTTCTTAAGACCTTCCCCAATCCAAATCCTTCCTTTCGAGAGAGATGGCCGAACCGCTTTCGAATGGGCCGAGTCTGAAATGGATGCGTGAAGATTCAAGCTTTGGTTGCCACCGAAGATTCCAGAGAAGGTTCTTGTGAAGTGGATTGCGTCACAAGCAAGATTGGCCATCGGGGAGTTTGGGAAAATCCCTGCCTTCCAATGCATATTGTGAGTGTGGCCTTCGATTGTCCGCTCACCTTTTCTTACACTCGCATTTCGAAAGCACTTTAGGGTGGAATTGGTAAACCATGATCCCAATTCCATCACAATGTTAAGTGTGTTCGTGTACTTGTGCGAGGCATACCTAGGAATTCCAGAGGACCTCGAGCTCTTCCAATATTATTATGGAATGCTCGACAAACTAGAATTGCTGGGAGTTGTGGTCTGAAGCTCCATGATAGGAAGTCGAAAGAGTACATTCAGATGTTCACCCGGTCTTCATGGTCGGGATGGAGGAAGAAGTGGTTTTACTAGAAAATCACCCAAGATGACAGCCTCTCTTTTGTGGGGAAGGCTGCCGAGAAGATTCCTTCCTGGGATTTTATTCACAAGGATCTTGGCCGGATTGCCCCCTATATTCAAGCTAGCAAGGATTTGAAGGAAGAGGAGCTTACCAAATGGCATGTGGTGAAGAATTTCATCACACGTCGCATCAGCCCTTTGAAGAAACGCGTACCTCCTATGTGGAGGTATACGGGGCCACAAGACCCGACCAGAGACTATAAGGAGGGTAAGTGAATATTCGACTTAGCTCTCGGTTTGGTCTTCTTCAAAGTGGTCTAATGAGTGTCTTATCTGTTTGCACAGACCTTTCACAAGCAGAGATTGACGTTCAAGTCGAACTTGTTTGTGAGAAATCTCCGCCATCCAAAGTGGTGGCTACTCAAATCCTTGCAGCTTGTATCCGCAGGGAGAAGATGAGATGCCCAAGGTAATCAAGTGTTAATTTTATCCTTAGGACTTCGTGAGTCGTGAGAAAGACTTACAACCGCTGGTTATCGAGAAGAACTTACGACTAGGTAGTGATCGAGAAAACTTATGATCATGGAAATGTCGAGAAAAACTTATGATCGGATACTAGTCGAGAAATTCTACGATCGGTCAAGAATTCTTCTTTTCTGTTTTCTTGTAAAGTAGGATGGAAAATCGTCAGACGTACCAAGAGGTCGACCGATAACAATTGGCGCAGGATGGTGACGGAGAAAAGTCCGCCTCCGCCTAAGAAGCGCCGACTCATGAAAGTTGCCGATAAGGGGTGCAAGCTCAAGTTGTTTTATTTCGACTAGATCCTCTCGCAAAATCTCAGAGATATGGGCAGTAACTAAAGCCAAGGAGGTTGAAGCAACAAGCCGAGGAGGTCAAGTAGTTGAACCTCTTAAGCGCAAAACCCGCAAGGCCAAGGTACCCTTCTATTATGACAAGAATACTTTTGCGCGCCTCTCCGCTTAATTAAGCAATTAGAAAAAGAGAACTGGAAGGACTTTATGTCTTTTAGAAGGAAAATGTCATGCTAATGTAACTCAGTGTAGGGAAGCGCAGCTTTAGGAGTGGTCGAGACCGGTCTTGGCCATCCGGAGAGTCGAGAGCCGAGAGGTGGCTCAGAGTTCAAGATCCACGACTGATGTGGTCGTGGTCGAGCCTATCCTTCAACTTGAAATCCGACCAGACGTGGTCGTTGAGAAGAAGTTAAAGAAATCTTCCGCTGGGAAGGTGACTCCTAAGCTCACTGTTTAACTGCCAAGAATCGACATTATGCCAAGAATCGCCATAAAAGCAAGGTCCATCACCGGTCAGATTCAACCAGGTGCTACCCGACTAGAACCCCATGCCAGAGCGGGACGGAGCACCTCAGACTCCAACAAGACCACCAAGACCCTCAACCCTTTGGGAGAGGCCGTAAACCATGTCACGGTGGAGGAAGCCCACAGCCTTGATGTCGTGGCCGGGTAAGTTCCTTGTAAATTCAAAGACTGCTAGAGTTTTGTTTGATTCTCGAGCTACCCATTCATTTGTTTCTGAGTTTTGTTGCAAAGCATCGCCTAAAGGTTCGACTCTTAGAAATACTTTGTTGATTCAATCACGGTTCGGAGTTGAGTACTTAACCAAGGCTACCCTAAGGTTAAAGTAACCATAGAAGGGTAGAATTTCTAGCCAACCTCATAATCATCAATGCCAAATCTTTAGATGTGATTTTGGGTATGGATTGGCTTGTCGATCACCAAGCAATTTTAGATTGTGTGGTAGAAGCATCACTTTGGTTAGCCAGATGGAACCAAAGTAAAATTTGAAGCCTCCATCAAAAATATGATGGAGCGTTAATCAAAGGTTCGTGCTATATCTTTGGAAGAGGTGCCAGGAGTCAGAGAATTTCCGGATGTTTTTCCTGATGATCTACCTAGAATGCCGCTAGACAGGGACCTGGAGTTTGTCATTAACCTACTTCCGGGAACCGCACCTATTTCCAAGAGACCCTGCCGTTTGCCGGTTGACAACTTAGTCAAGCTGAAGAAGCAGATAGAGGAAATACAAGAAAAAGGATTTGTCCAACCAAGTTCTTCGCCTTGGGGAGCCCCAATGATCTTTGTCCCTAAGAAGGATGGTACTCAGTGGATGTGTGTGGACTATCGCTTACTCAATGAAGTCACCATCAAGAATAAGTATCCTCTGCCTTGATCGATGATTTGTTTGACCCGCTTAAAAGGAGCCGAGTGTTCTCCAAGATAGATTTAAGGTCGATACCACCAGTTGAAAATTCGCCAAGAAGATATACCGAAGACAGCTTTCTCAATCCGATATGGACTGTATGAGTATACGGTCATGTCTTTTGGATTAACCAATGCACTAGCTTACTTTTTGAACTTGATGAATAAAGTGTTCATGGAGTATTTAGATAAGTTCGTCATTGTCTTTATCGACGACATTCTAGTATACTCTGAGAGTGAAGAAGAGCATAAAGAGCACCTTCGTTTGGTTCTGAATAAGCTTAGAGATTATCAATTCTATGCTAAATTCGACAAGTGTGAGTTTTGGATGAAGGAGGTTACCTTCTTGGGACACGTCATGTCTGTGGAAAGAGTCGCTGTCAACCCTAGCAAAGTCAATGATGTGCTCAATTGGGAGTCACCCAAGACAGTGCCTCAGATCAGAAGTTTCCTTGGAATGGCAGGATACTACCGCCGGTTTATAGAAGGATCCTCCAAAATAGCAAGACCGCTTACCCAATTGCTGAAGAAGGAAAGGAAATTTTTCTGGACGCCAGAATGTGAGCAGAGTTTTCAAAAATTAAAGAAGCATTTGACCACCGCCCCAGTGCTGATTCTACCTAATGTACGGAAGGATTTCGAGATTTACTGTGATGCATCACGACAAGGTCTTGGTTGTGTTATAATGCAAGAAAGGAAGGTAATAGCATATGCTTCCCGTCAGTTGAAGCCTCATGAAGCCAATTACCCCACTCATGACTTAGAATTGGCTGCCGTAGTGCATGCTTTGAAGATATGGCGCTATTACCTCATCGGTAATCGCTGTGAAGTTTACACTGACCATAAGAGTTTGAAGTACATTTTCACCTAAGCTGATCTTAATATGAGACAAAGAAGATGGTTGGAATTGATCAAGGATTACAACATAGGAATTCATTATCACCCAGACAAAGCAAATGTTGTGTAACATCCCAAATGTATAAACAGGTGTTTGTTTCAAATGTAATTAAATGTGTAGAAATTAAAACTTTTTCTCACATCTTGAAACTCTTGAACTCACCTAAAATTCTTGTCCAAGAGTTGTGTTTTCCAAAAACACAAAGCTCTTGTTGACAAAAGTCCAACTCACTTTTCAGCTTGTCACAAATCTTGTGCCAACCCTTTTGGAAATAATTGTCCTTGGTCCTAGAGATGTTGTGGGACCCCTCTGAAAAATATCATAATATGTAAAACTTGTTTGATAAATTTTGGAGGTAAAACAAACCCTAGAGCAGCCTTTAAGAATTTCTGGAGAAAACTGCAGTGCACAAAAACCTCTGGAAATTTTATGAAAGGTTAATCCTAATGTTAGCAAGCTCCAGTTAAAATTTCATAAATTTTGGAGTTGGTTTGCTATCTCAATTAAATCCCCAAAGTCTCAGTTGTTAAAAATTGAATTCAAACCATGCACTGTTCCTTAGGCTTGAGCCGCTTTTCAAAAGCTGGTCAAACCCAACCCCATCAGACCTCCCACCATGTTGAGGTCGTAGCCGTTGGATCAGATCCAACAGCCCACGACCTCTCCACGATATCAAGCGCACCCGACCTCCCCCATCTTGTGTTGTGCGCCGCTGATTAAAACCACTGCCACGACCTCCCTTTTTCATCGCACAGATCGGACCTCCCACCGCGTGAGGTCGTGAGCTATTAGATGGAGATCTAGCTCCCACGACCTCCCTTGTCCCTGTCTTTGCCATTGATCTCGTTTCAACGCTACGAGATCCGTGGGCCGCTCGACCATCCTTTTTAAGCCGTTAGATTTAGATCGCGGTCTCGCTTGAGTGGGCCGCTCGACCACTCCTGTGGCCCTTAGATCTAAATCTAAAGGTTATGATTCCTTTGCGCCACGCGCAAAGCTCAGACCTCCTCACTTGATCAAGACCATTGATGCAAATCCAATGGTCTCGACCTCCTTTGCTTATGCGCAGCGCTTAGACCTCCCTAATTGTTGTGCGCCGCTGGATTGAAATCCAAAGGCCACGACCTCCTAAAGGTTGTTATGCGCCCTTGGATTGAGATCCAAAGGCCATGACCTCCACATCCTTTTGGCGATCGCTAGCAACAGAAGTCCTCCCCATCCGTCCAAAGGCCTTTGGATTTAGATCCAATGGCCAGACCTCCTAACCCTCTTCCTTTGCGATCCGCGCGAGGGTAATCTTAGGTCAGACCTCCCTCACTCGATTCAAGGGCTGTGACCTCCTCCCATTCACTTAACCTTCTGCTTCAAAATCAAACCGAGGGTCATGACCTCCCATCCTCTTTATCCAATGGTGGAGAGCAGCTCCTGTTCTTCTCCTTCCTCTGTCACACTCAATGCGAGCGATATGGCGGGGTGTGTGCAGGTGGCCTTATCCCAATGGCTCTGGATCGTGCACATTTAATGCGTGTCGGCTTTTCCGCCCCTAGGCCATGCCCTAGGTCCGGCTCGACCTACCTACCTGTCCCTCTGCCTTGTCCAAGCCATGGATCACAAGATGGGCTAAGCTCACCATGAGCTTAACCCGTGGCTCATGACCTCTTTTGCCCTAGCTATAAAACCTCCTTGGTATCACCTTTGGCTTTTTACGACTTCATCAAATTGCTCTCGGTTCTGTGGAGCTCAAACCACAGACCTCCCCCAATCGCCATTGATGACCTTGGAGCTCTTTTGTGCTCCCCTTATTTCCTAGAAGTTTTAACCCTAACTTAATCTGGGTTGACATTTTCAGGAGTGAGCCAAAGTGGAGTTGGAGCTTTGGCCGTGGAGCACCCTTCTTCACCAGCGCCGGTCCTCCTCTCCTCCGACCTCCCCAGCTCCGCCACGACCTCCAGGTAATCACCCTGGTAGTCCTTAGAGCTTGGCACCATGTCAGATGAATCATTCATGAGCTCATTTTAGTCGCTTGTCTTTGGGCCGTGTTGGCCGTCAGTGCTTTCTCGGCTCGCCGGCGCTCAAAACGCCGCCGCTGCTGAGAGGAGGTCCATTGTGTGCGCAACACTATTGCGCACACGTTGGTGTCCTTGGTTGTCATGCGAGGTCTGCATCGCCCGGCATTTACCACATCTTTTTATTTGGAATTTTTGTCGAACAGGTTCATCCCGCGTGCCGTTAAGACAAAGATTTGGGGCAGTAAATGCTCCATCATTGGGAGCATTTACTGCTGTCTTAAGCGCACTGGACCTCCTCGTTATCCTGCGCATTTACTCCTCGGGCCATACAAGGCGTGAGCGCTGTGGCTTTGGATTCGGACGCCAAGACCTCCCTCCGTGAGCTCTTGACCGCCCAGACCTTCCCTTGGCTCTTAGCCGCCTGACCTCTCCCCGAGGTCGAGAGCTAAGACCTCCTCGCGTGGGACCTCCTCGAGGTCATCTCACCATTTATGTCCTCCTGTGTTGATCGCGGCTGCTGAGGACCTCCTCGCTAGATCTGGACCGCCCGGTCCTCCCCTATTGTGGTGGTCCGTTGGATGCAAGATCAATGGCCATAACCTCCTTTCAGTTAAGCGGCGTTCTTTGGGAGGACATGGACCGTTGGATCCATGATCAACGGCCCATGTTCTCTCGGACTGCTTATTTGGCGGCAAGATTTTCCTTGGGAGGTCTTGGGCCGAGATCCGTGATCTATGGCTCATGTCCTCCCCCTGTCTTATTGATTTTTAGAATATCCAGAGAGCTCCTTTTTGCAAACTGAAAAAGGTAATAACTTTGAAAATACATAACTAATTCATTTTAAATCCAAATGAGGTGATTCAAATTTCTGTAGCTCTGGTTTGGACTGAACTCTAATCTAAAAATGGTTATGAGCTTAGTTCAGCTCCAGAACACGGATTTGCAAATAGGTTTCAAAATTAACTTTAAATGTTGCATTAAAAATTCAAATTAAGTAAATCTCTGTAGATTATTTTTGAGTGAATCCAACTTTGTTGGCTTCCTCTGTTAATGCACTAAATGTTAGATTTGGATTTAATCATGTCACTATTTTCAAAAGCTTTGTGGGTGCATTTTAGATGTGCTCATTTTCATGTCTTTGAAAAATTGTAGAAAATGCATAATAGCTCCAAATGAGGTGAACTCAATTGTGTATTCATCTCATGAGGTGCTTGTTTTACAGTAAAAATTTTCAGTAGCGCCACCTTTCCAGAAAAAGTTGCCAAGCAATTAAATTAGTAATTAGTAGCAGTTTTGTATTTTTAGGGCTGAACAAAATTGTTTTGCTCATATCTTTTGCATTGAGAATCCAAATCAATTGGTTCTTATTGCTAAATTCCCTAAAAATCATCCTCTTGCTGCTGTAGAAATTTCAGAGCATTTGGAGTTTGTTTGCTGTGCTGTCTTTTGGATTTTCGTCGTTCTTATCGATTCTTTTCGCCTTTTCGATTAGGTGTTGACGAGTGTGTTGATCCCGTGAGTGATCCTCAGCAACATCTTGAGCAAAACCAGCAAGGCAAGCAATTTGATCATATCCCATTATTGTCCCATTACTTTAAAGCTTAATACTTTGTTTCACTTATATGTATGCATGCTACTTTGTGTTAAAATGTCATTAGTAATCCTATAGATGCATATTCTGTAGGTAAATGTTCATTCTCTACTACTAAGCCTAGGATTATCTTGCTGTGATTTAGAGTTCGATGGATGGACTCTTATCACTTAGTAGCTTACGTTGATAATGCTTAGAAATGCTTAGATAACGGTAGAAATGGGCGGTTATCGACACTATGTCGATGACCATGATCACACAAAAACTATTATTCCATTATGTCCATCTTGTGCTTGTTACTTTGTACATAAACAAAAATGAAAACAAAATTGTTACTAACTTGGGCACAATGGATGTTGGTGTGATTTGTTGGGTGTGAACGGAATGGTGCCTAAGTCCCAAGGACCGAAAGTTACTTGCGCCATTGATCCAAGCACTTTGCGTGCTAACCACACGAGGGGATATGGGACCCTCTTGACTAAGTACTTTGGGAGGTGTTAATTATGAGCTGGTCGGTGGGTGTGTTAAAAATAAAATGTGTGTGTGTGGTGTTGGGAAGGGAGCATTAGCAGCATCGGCTAGGCTATCTAATGTGTCCTTGTCCCGTGGGAGGCGGTCTTAATTAGCATCGCCCATTGGAAATGTCTCAGAGGACTTAGCCATGCCGACATACCAAAGGAAGTGTGCTTAATCATGTGGCTAAAAGGCGGTCCGACGTGTGGGTACATTGGTACACCCTGCAGGTTAAAACTATTCAATAGCCTCGCCCTAGGTTATGGACACGCTTGGTGATTTCGCAAGAACTAGACTAAACACTTAATTAAAATTTGTTGGGTGGTTTGAATTGGGTAATTCATGCTATTGTTGTGGTGACTTGGGTCACTACTTCTGTGTTGTTCTTGTTATTTGTTATTATGTTATTATCTCGTTGTTACTTCAACAATTAAAAATGCTTTGCCAAACTGCTTTCAATCTATTACATTATTGCAAATGAAAACTCGCTTTATGCTAAAATGAGTCCAAAGCCTCATTCACTTAAATAAAGCTTGCATGTAGTTATTTATGGTTCTGTTATACTACACGTCAGTCTTGCGAGTACATTATTTGTACTCATTTGCTTTGCTTAATAACTTTGTTGCAGAGGAGGTAGAACCCAAAGGGCTTTACTTTTGTGAGATGTGCTGCGGTTGGGAATCTAGCTAGGCGGCTTGGTTGGTTGCCTTGTGGGCTAAAGGCAAACCTTGTGGCTCTTTTTTGTTTATCACCATCTTATGGCTTTTGCTTCCGCTGTGTTATCTTTATTAGTTGTATTTGGCCGGTCGGCCCCTTTTGTAATAACTCTATATGATGTATGTCTTTTATTCTAGTTCGTGCTTTGGTTCTATATCTTGAATGGAATTGATGCATGCATTTCTGGGAAGTATACATATCTCGAAGACACGGATTATTATGTTTGTAATGCGAGGGTCAATGGATGACTAAGTATTACAAGCCTAATAAACCGGGGTCCTCACATGTTGTAGCAGACGCTTTAAGTAGAAAGGTTTACTGCAATACTCTAATGATCAAAGAAAGTCAGCCAGCACTACACGAAGAATTTCAAAAGCTCAAGCTTGAGTTAGTGGAAGAAGGTTACTTAGCTGCTTTGGAAGTTCAACCCACTCTTCAAGATCAGATTAAGAAAGCTCAAGAAGATGATGCAGATATCAAGGGATCAAGAGAAACATGAAGCAGGGTAAATCCCTAAGATTTTCAGAAGATGAGAAAGGCATCATATGGTTCAATAAGAGTATCTGTGTACCAGATCAGAAGGAACTTAAGCAGTTAATACTCAAAGAAGAGCATGAAACTTTGTATTCCATCCACCTCGGAAGCACTAAAATGTATCAAGATCTCAAGGAAATGTATTGGTGGCCTAGCATGAAACGTGAGATTGCGGAATATGTAGCACAAGCAGACACTTGCCAATGAAGTTAAAGCCGTGCACCGTAAGCTTCTTTGGACTCTTGCAACCTTTGAACATACCTGAATGGAAATAGGAAGAAATTGGTATGGACTTTATCACCAGATTGCTGAGAACCAAGTCTGGTTATGATTCTATCTGGGTAATTGTAGATCGCTTAACAAAAGTTGCCCACTTTATCCCAGTCAAGACCACCTATTCAGGAGACAGACTAGCAGAATTATACATGGCCAAGATAGTGTGCCAGCATGGTGTACCCAAGAAGATCGTGTCAGATCGGGGATCACAGTTCACCTCAAGATTCTGATAGAAGTTGCACAGCGTCATGGGCGCTAATCTGAATTTCAGCACAGCTTACCATCCTCAGACAGATGGTCAAATAGAAAGGGTAAATCAAATCTTAGAAGATATGCTGAGAGCCTGTGCTCTAGAGAACCAAACCAGCTAGGATCAAATGCTACCTTATGCAGAGTTTTCATACAACAATGGTCATCAATCAAGTCTGTAGATGTCCCCATTCGAGGCCCTTTGTGGAAGAAAGTGCAGAACACCTTTGTATTGGACTGAAGCAGGCAAAGGGCAAGTACTTGGGCTAGATATATTGAAGGAGGCTGAAGATCAAGTTAGGTCAATCAGAGAAAAAGCTAAAAACAGCGCAGACTCGACAAAAAAGTTATGCTGATAACCATCGCCGGGAATTAGCTTTTGCACCTGGAGATCATGTGTACTTGAAGGTCTCACCTCTCAAGGGAATGCACCGCTTTCGAGTAAGCGGGAAGCTCGCACCAAGATACATCGGACCCTTTCCAATCTTAGTCAGAAGAGGAGAAGTTGCTTACAAGTTGGAACTTCCACCTCAGCTATCAGATGGGCATGATGTCTTTCATGTATCGCAATTGAAGAAGTGCCAGCGTGTGCCAGAAGAGCAAATGCCGTTAGAAGCAATTGATCTGCAAGAAGATCTAACCTACAAGGAGCAGCCCATCAAGATCTTGGAAGTGTCCGAGCGTGTGACAAGAAGCAAGATCCTCCATTTCTGCAAAGTCCAGTGGAGCAATCACACCGAAGAAGAAGTCACCTGGGAGCGTGAAGAGGACCTGAAGGCCGAATTTCCCCACCTATTCTCTAGTCAGCCTGAATCCCAGGGTCGAGATTCCCTTTAAGGGGTATAGGTTTGTAACATCCCTATTTTCTAGGCTGTTTGAAAATTTTGAAAACTTTAAAAATTAACCATTTGGTTTCATTAATTTCCCAAAGCTTAACTTGTAATTTAGAATTTTAAAAGCAATTTAATTTGAATTAAATAAAACTTCAACTAATTCAAGTTGGTTTAATTGAGTTTTCCGGATCTTAATTGTGTTTTTCCTTTTGCCCTAAGTTAAAAATCATTATTTGCAAAAAAAAACTAAAAGCAAAAGTTAAGCTGAAAATATTTTTACTAAGTTCTAAATAATTCAAGAGATTTATGTGAATTTTTCTTGAATTTTTGGGTGGCTCTAGCTATTTTCTAAAAAGTTTTTGTTTTTCTGGTATTTTCTAAAATAAAAAATCCTCAAAAATTTCCCCTTCTACTGTTTGGGCCAAATTTCTTCGGCCCATTCTCCCTTCCCCCATGCGCCATTATGTCGGCTCGCTTCACGTCTGTGGCAAGCGTCTTCTCCTCGTCCCGTCCGATGGGAATCAGACGGCTTCATGGCCATTCGCGCCTCAAGACCTCCAGCTCTCGCTGCCCTGGTGAGCCACCGTGTGAGCCACCTTTCGCTTCTCTCTCTCTCTCTCTCTCTCTCTCTCTCTCTCGCTGCCACGCGGGCCCCGCCCGTCAGTCGCACGCCCCTCCTCTCGGTCGTGTTCAACCTTCGTCCAACCATTGCCCGCCATGGGCCGAATCCTCACGGCTCCCATCGCCTCGCCATGCCCTAGCGACCTACCCCGCCCCATCCGACAGTTGCCCATCCCCGCCTCACAGACCTTTGCGCCGCCCGCTTTCCCTCTTCTCCATGCGGTCAAGCGGAACTCCTGACGTCCGCCATTAATGGCCGACTAGACCTCTCCTCCTCCTCCTCCTCCGGGCCTCCCCGAGGCCTATAAAAGTGAGCATCAGATGCGCCTCCCTCTGCTCTCTCTTTCCCCTCATCTCACTTCCCCCTCTCCCTCCGAGCTCGCCGTATTTTGAGCTCCAATCGCCGCCGCCGAGTTTCGCTCCACCGCACCCGCCGCCGCCGCCGAGCCTCCTTCGACGTCGTCGACCTCGCCACCGCCACCTCCTCGTCGAGGCACACCCAGTGCGCGCACTAACTCCTCCCAGAGGCCACCGGAGCCCCGCCGCCACCTTCGAGCCGCCGCCTCCGCCGCTCTTTGTCTTCACCGCCGGCCTCCTCGTGCCGCCGCATCCTCAAAACCGTGTGTGTCGTGATCCCCTTGCTCCCCTCTTGCCGCCGGTGCCCTCGCCGCTGGCCAAGACCCTGCCATTCGCCGGCGACCTTTGAGCCGAGCGCACCGCCGCCTTGGGTCCGACGTGGCTACCACCGTGGCGCCTAGTCAGCGGCCACCTCAGCCCTTTTGCTGACGTGGCTGCCTCGTCAGCAAGCCTGCGTGGATTTTCCTGGTTTTTCTTTAGAAAATAAATCAGAAAATCAGGAAAATCCATATTTCATCATTTTATGCAATTCCAAACTTCCGAAGGCCATAACTTCCTCATTCGAACTCCGATTCGAGTGATTCAAATTTATAAATTCATCTAAATTCTTTATCTTCCTATTAGTATTTATTTGGTAATTATTTGAATTTTATTTAGAGTTGTTTTATTTATTTAGCTTTGTTCACGCGTGTAGATTAGGTGTTTGATTTAATTTGCGTAAAGACGCACCAAAGCACCTCTACTCTTCAACGAAGGCAAGTCGTAGACCTTTGATCATATTGAACCTATCTTTATAAAAGTATATTGTTTGATATAAACATGCATCGCTAATTGTATAATAAACGGTTCTGGGAATTAGTTAATTACCTAATTGCCATTATGCCTCCTTGATAATTTGTGAATGACATGTATCCTTGAATGACATAATCCTTGGACACCCTAGGATGGTTAATTATTAGTTGTACATTATTGAAATTCCAACATGGGTACCGTTTTATGCTTAGCCAATGCTTTAGTTATACGATAGGTTCATGATCACATACCACTACTACAGAAATGCTAATACTGGACGCCTGATCACAGACGGTTCATCGAAACCGCTCAGATAAACACAATCTCGAGCGGTTTTGTTACCCACCGTCTGTGTTATTCTCGCGCTAAAAACCGCTGCAGGAAGATGTCATATCACGACGGTTCATGTTTGGAACCGTCGTGATACTTCACGAGCGGTTCCAAACATGAACCGCTGTGATATTACCCAATATCACGAGACGGTTTTTAGAACCGTCTGGATACTTCACGCACGGTGCCCAAACATGAACCGTCGTGATATTGCCCAATATCACGACGGGTTTTGTTAAAACCGTCCGTGATAATTAACTCATCACGACGATATATATAGCTCCGCCTCCCCGCCAAAACAGATATAGTCTTCTTGATCTCCATATCTCTGGCGCCACGATAGGTCCATCGCCGCCTGCGTGCGGTTTGAGTACATCGCCTCACCTCACCGAGCGGCTGGTCCATTTCAACAGATATTGTCGCCGAGGAGCTTGCCGCCGTCGCCTCTGTTCACCGATCGACGACCCACCGCCGCTTTGACCTTCCCCGACTTTCATTGACACCTTCCTCGTGATCGAGGTGAGATATGAAGCATAAGCATCCTTTAATTTGAGTAGTTTCAGCGCTACGCCAAATCGCTAGTTTCAGCGCCCATGTGGGACATCACCGTCGGTTCGCCTCAAAGTAGACCTTAGGGCCGAGAGCCACGACTATATAGCAATGCGATGTCACCCTAAGCCCAGTTTGAGCTTCAAATTAATCCTCTGCTTTTAATCATTTAGTTAATAAACTAACGAGTCTATGACATGTGGGATCGCCATAGATTTTATAAATAAAATCATGAAATAAAAATGAGTCAGCGACAAGTAGGGCCCACATGTAAGTTAATAAAATCCGAAAAAATGTAAAAATGAAAAAATCGTAATTAAGCCTCGGAAAATACGCTTTGAAAGTCATCACCCTTTTATTTATTTTCGTGGTTTTCAATACTGAACGTGTGATGGACCGGTTGATGTACACCGAGAACCGTGTGAGTGAAGAGTACATTAATGGCGTGTCTCGCTTACAAGAGCCGCCAGGAGGATATGTTGAATAAGGGGCGGAATATATGTCTTGTCCATGCATTGATTGCGAGAATCAAGATGTTTAACAACCGAGCGCAGATCGAAGCACACTTGATTCAAGGGTTTCAAAAGGGTTATACATGTTGGACCACCACGGTGAAGAGCATATTATACAGAAGTCAACGATATGCATATTATACAGAAGTCAACGATATGCCGAATGATGTCGATTGTGGTTCCGATTCGGATAGGCCGCACGATGACAATCTAGATCGAGATGCTTAGCGATGCGTAAGGAACTGTGATGAGAGGAGTATGTTCAATTCGGGCGTGATGGAGGACTCAGAGAAACCTTTGTTCCCTGCCGCAAGTCGGAATACACAAGGTTGTCATCCGTGCTTAAACCGCTGAAATTGAAGGCAAGCAACGGTTGGTCCGACAAGAGTTTCACGGAGTGTTAGGTCTCTTAGCGACATGCTTAGAGGGAAATGAGTTGCCCAAAACCACCTACAAAGCCAAAAGGTTCTTTGTCCATTGGGAATGGAAGTAGAAAGAATACATGCATGTCCGAACGATCGTATCCTCTACCGTAACGAGTATACAAACATGCATGTATGTCCGTGTGCAACGATCCCGATACAAGCGTAAGAAGCAATCAGATGACGACACGAGGAATCGAGGTGAAGAAAGGACCTCCTGCTAAGGTGGCGTGGTATCTTCTGTAATTCCCGCTTGAAGCGGTTTTTGCGAACCCAAAGAATGCAAAGCTGTTGTATTGGCACTCGTGAGGAGCGTAAGAATGACGGAAAGTTAAGACACCTGCCGATTCCGCCCCAAAGGAGAAACATCGATAGGAGGTTTGCAGACTTGGTGCGGAACCGAGGAATATAAGGTTTGGATTGAGTACAGATGGAATGAATCCTTTCGGTAACATGAGCGGCCGACATAGCACTTGGCCCGTGACGCTCAGATCTACAACCTTCCTCCTTGGTTGTGTATGAAGCGGAAGTATATTTTGTTGTCGATACTTATCCAAGGGTCAAGCAACACGGGAATGATATTGATGTGTACCTAGCACCATTGATGGAAGATCTAAAAATACTATGGATTGAAGGGCATGTATGGGATGCGTACAAACGAGAGAACTTCACTTTACGTTCCTTGTTGTTCTCGCACCATAAATGATTATCCCGCCTTGCTAATCTGTCGGGCCAGAGTACAAAAGGGCCAAAGCACGTACTCACCGCTTAGATGATACCGAGAGTGTGTGGTGAATCACTCAAGCAAAAACCGTGTACATGCGTCATCGTAGGTTCCTTCTGAGGGCTCACCCATACCGCAGATGAAGAAACAATTCGACGGAGAGAAGGAGGACAGTTCGGCTCCAAGGCATTTAAGCGAAAAGAGGTCTATGATATGGTTAAGGATTTAGATGTTGTGCTTGGAAAGGGATGTAAATCGAGGACAAGTAAGAAGAACATGTGGAAGAAGAGATCAATATTTTGGGACTTACCTTATTGGGAGCACCTAGAAGTTCGCCATCGCATCGACGCCATGCATGTAGAGAAGAATGTATGTGATGACTTGATTGGTCTCTTCATCAACATTCGTGACAAAACAAAGGATGGTGTCAACGCACGGCTTGACTTGGTTGATATGGACATCGGACTGAGTTAGCACCAACAAGGACCGATAAAGGACGAACGTACCTTCCCCGCTTGTTACACTCTGTCCAAGGCCGAGAGAACCGAATCGCGGTGCTTGCATGGCGTGAAAGTTCCGTCCGGTTACTCGCCAACATGAAGAAACTTGTTTCGATAAAAGATTTGAAGTTAATTGGCATGAAGTCTCATGATTGTCATGTGTTGATGACACAAATGCTCCTGCTGTAATTAGAAGTATTTTGCCGATCAAGGTCAGAGACAATCATGAGGTCATGTTATTTTTTTAACACAATTGCTCGGAAGGACTAGATGCTTTGCGCAGACGAGGTGGTGACGACACTATGTGATCTTGAGATGTATTTCCCTCCGTCGCTTTTCGATATCATGGTCCATCTCATTGTTCATATTGTGAGGAGATAAAGATGTGCGGGCCCGTGTTCCTACGTAGCATGTACCCGCTCGAGAGGTTCATGGGAATTCTCAAGTCATATGTACGGAATCGATCTCGGCAGAGGGCAAGATCGTCGAAGGTTATGCAACCGAAGAGGTCATTGAGTTACGCCGATTACATGGCTCAGTCGAACCGATGGGTGTGCCTCGATCTCGCCATGAGAGGGAGGCTCGAGGGTATCGGGACCATCGGAAGGAAAGCAATCACTCCAAATATGGATGCGTATGCTCAAGCCCATTTCACGGTCTTGCAACACATGGTGAAGTGTCCTCAGATATCGACCAAAGACAAGGACGTGCTTCGCAATGTAATCCGCCGCGCCGATGTTTGGATCACGAGACAACACAATGATGGTTCAACCAATGGTTGAAGGAGCGACTTGCTAGGAGCTCGTCAAGTGATATCTTGACATGGTTGGCAAAAGGGCCAACATTTACAGCTTGTAACATGGCGAGGATCGACATAAATGGGTACACATTCTATACGCAGCTCGGGATATAAAAAGCACTAACGTAGCAATGTGTCCGTGATAGATGCATTCAAGATCGATGGGTGAGGAGCTCCTACTATGGGCAAATAGAGGAGATATGGGAGCTCGACCACGTGCTTTTCAAGATCCCCTATTTGGTGCCGTTGGGTCCATCTCCCACGGTGAAGGTCGACAAATGCGGCGTCACTACCGTGGACCTCGAACGTGTCGGATACAAAGACGAACCATTCAGATCTTGGCAACCAAGTTGTTCAAGTCTTCTATGTTACCGAATCGGCAAATAAGAAGCGCCACGTAGTTCTTCATGGAAAAAGGAGGATTGTCGGAGTTGAGAATGTAGTGGACGAGGAAGAATACAATCAATTTGACGAGTTGCCTCCTTTCGAAAGCCAAGCATAAGGGTCGAGGAAGAAGAACATGACGTAAACTAGCTACATACGCGTCGATCATCATGAAGGGCTAATTTTTAAAGATTAATTGAACAATGTGTGTATATGTATATACATTCGATGAATGGTTAATTTTAGTTCATTTGAGTTAATTAATTGATTTGTCTTGTGAAATGGATGTGATTGTTTCTCAAATGAATGTGAATTGGATGTATATACATGTACTTGTTGTCTTTTCTCGCTTGTTTCAGAGGGCATGGCTAGCATTTCCGAGGCTAGCCAATAAATGATCGATCTAGATATTAACCAATACAAAATAATATCACAGCACGGTTTGAACTACGCATCGTCTCACATGTATATCACAGCGGTTGTTTATCAAAACCGCTGCATGCTACATGTATATCATGAGCGGTTGTTTATTAACACCGCTCGTGATACATCATATATCACGCAGCGGTTCTAAGTTAGAACCGCTCGTGATACATCACATATCATGCACGGTTGTTTATTAAAACCGCTCGTGATTCATCACATATCACAGAGCGGTTGTTTATTAAAACCGCTGCGTGATACATCGATATCACGAGCGGTTCTAAGTTAGAACCGCAAATCGTGATAGTAGTATCACTGACGGTTCTAATTTAGAACCGCTCGTGATGTCCATCCCTATTTACATTCGGACTCTAGCTAGGGTTTGCCGCCCGCCACTCTCAAACGATTAAGTTTCTCAACTCCTCTCGCTCCCTCCTCCCGAGCCCGTCGCCACTCCTCGCCCTCGCCGCCTCGAGCCCGGCGCTTCTCCTCCCCGATCCCGTCGCGACGCCTCCTCCTCCTCGGCCAAGCGCCTCGAGCCCACCGCCTCCTCCCTGAGCCAGTGCGCCTGCCGCCTCCTCCTCCCCTGAGGCAGGCCTCCCCCGACGCCGCCGCCTCCTTGATCGCCTCGCTCGTCCAGTCTCGTCGACGCCAAAGGTAACCAATGCCGAAGTTACCGATCGACCCCCACGCCCTTTCCTAACTATTTCTATCAATAATCATCATGGTCCTTCATGATAATTGTACATGTTTTAGGAATTTGTATTTGTTCTAGTCGATTATTCATATGGTATTTGTTTTGATATCTACTCTTTCGAATACATTGCAATGATAATTCTATTTCTTGTGAAGATGTCTTCCGCTCATTCTCGAGTCATCGCCGCCTCATGTGTGCGATGATGCACCATCCTCCGAACAATATCCAACCGCGGTAGAAGAAGAGGAATATCGAAAAGGCCCACGGCCGATTTACCATCACGGAGGTCGATCACCGGGACCCTATCAATCCTCGCCGAAAGCGGCGTCCGATTCCGGAGAATGGTCGGAATAGTTGCACGGAACGGGTCAAGATCACCTATGATTCGTGGAAGGTGGTGCCCGACCATCGAAACTCGCCAGGTTGGCGGAAATTTCGCGATCGCTCGAGATCCCTAAGAACTCACGGACTCGGCGACGACAGCGTTGCTACTGGCGCAAAGCGTGGAAGAACTTCAAGAGCACGCTTGTCAAGAACTACGTGGAGAAGGATCCGCCGCCTTCCACAAGTATCTATTCTTGGAAGAGTCTGGCCGAAGTTTGTGGCGAAGAAGACGACAGATGAATTTAAGAGTGAAAGTCGGCACACGGCCCTCCAGCAAAAACAAGCACCCCACGGACTCGGCACATTGGTATGCGGGTAAAGCCCCGATATGGAGGGATCAGAACAGCGAAAAGCGCTTGAATCTCTCCTCGCTATTTCCCGAGATCACTAATGTGCGCTACCGCGGTGGTTATTTGCGAGGTTATGTATTCGCCCACGGGAAGTGTACTTTCCAAACCCCAAGACCGTGAAGTGTCCCAACGCTGGTAAGATATCGAACTACCTAGTTTGTAATTACTCCATAACTTCATAGGAAGTGAAATGACATGTCGGGCTATATTGCGATAACGTTGAGTGCACAATCTTCCCAAGGCTCATTCCAGCGAGATAGGGAGAAAGATATACTCTCTGCGGCCCTAGGAAACAAAGTGAGCATCCGGTCGCACGAGAGGCGCCTGGTGTTTTTGTTACATGGGAACAATGGTTCCAAGCGGACTCGGATCGCATCGAGTAGGAAGAGAGCCAAAGCCGAGCACGATGCAAAGCTACGAGAGGATCTTCGTGCATCCTCGAGATGAGCTCTTTGAAAAATTCAATCAATCCTTTGAGGAAAGGATTCGTGCGCTCGAGCAAAAAGATAGAGACCTTTGAGGAAAGGATTAAGGGATTGCAAATGCCAAGTCGGTTGGAAGCCCCTACCCTACTATACCGCTAGCCCCCCAAACATCCGAGTAGTCAAGGCCCAACCCTAACCCTACCACAATAGGTGATGACAGATTTTCGTCGATGACATCCGTAATAATTATTATCTCCGAATGCTCAATCCATTGATAGGCCTGGAGTAGCTAATTTTGTATCGTTATGTACGTGAGGTGGCTCTGAAGCGCAAGCTCCAAGTGAGATATGTCTCTGTTGCCCTAGATGTCGCTTGGGGCAGTGTATCCATCCGTGTCGGAGCTTTGGTGCAGTGCAAATCTAGCGCGGGTTTATAAAAGTGAATGTGGACGGTGTTTGTGCCAATTTCGAGGCCGCCCCGCTGAAAATTCCCCAAACGATGAGGTCATGACTCTAGGGCAAGCCGTTGGAACATTCATCCAAATGGCCCAAGGAGGACATCTGCTCGAGCTACCCGCTCGGTGTCAACTTCACGGAATGTCTCGCTGAACGCATCAAGTCCACGGACCCGACCGCACCGGCTACCTGACCGACATGGCAAGGGCCATTGCATCACATGCATCTACACTCGTGCTCATCGACTCTTGTGAAGTCGACCTATACAAAGCGAGGCGGCAAGGGCAAGGGCAAATCGAAGACGATCGAGTCCTCTCCTAATATCCCTTCTTGCCGCTGGCGGAATATACAAGTAGCCGCTGTTGCGAGAAGTTAGACAGACCCTACCCTAGGATTTGGATTGCACGGAATTGCATGCATGGTACATGGAATATCCAACAAGCGGTTGATCAACGATGCTCGGGTGTCACCGTCAAGTTCAAGGAGCATCATTTTAACCACGTGTATCAAGACGCCTGTCTTCACGGTGACCTTCGACGACTTGTTCTGTCTCTTCAACCTCGACGAGCTCGACGCCTCAATCATACGATCTGTCGACAACGTAAGTGTGTACAATCACGGTCAATGTTAGGTGTAATATCGATAAATGTTATATATAACTCCTAGCTTTTGTATAATAGATACATGATCGTGAAGCCGAAAGAAGGAAATCACCGGTAGGTTTCTCGACCACACGTTGTCTCCGAGCAAAGCATCACGGCGAATGCAACATTCGCCGAGAATTACGTTATAGATTTTTTCATGGCTCACCGCAACAAGGAATTCATACTTTTGCCCTACAACCGTAAGTAAGTAGTGTTGCACTACCGGCTATACTTGTTGATTTGTACTTTATAAGCAACACCTAACTTAGGTTTAATGACCATGCCGACATACTGTGTAGGTTCCATTGGATTCTAATTGTAATTATACCAAAACGAAATACGTAATATACCTAGATTCCTACAGAGGGCCACTCACAACTTCACAACTATCAGGAGTTTAATCATCGTAAACACATTTCCTCCATAGAAACTCTATTGTAGTCTTTCCTTCCTTTGCAATGGCTAAGGCTAACTTCTTGGAGTCACGAGGGTGTTCGACGTGTTACATGCTAAAGGATGGAATATCAAGGAAGGACGCCGCAACATGATCAAACATTCCCTACTTGCTAGCTAGTACACATTAATCCTATATAACACTTCGTAGCAATGCCTCTCGAACTAACCAATTCTATTTTTGCGGTTGCCAAAGGACCGCCGCCGCAACGTCTGTGGATACTATGTTTGCCACAACATGCAACTACTCATCGGTTCGCGATCACCAATGATCCTCGTGTTTGTCAATCTTTCAACAATTATTTCATATATACTTACCAATTTATATAAGCCCGAATTTAACCTTCATATCGACAAAGTTGCGAACATATTGAAATCTGCGTTGGAGCAGAGCGAGCTCATAAAAATTCGATCACACCTTGCGTCATTCCCTAATGACGTGTCATAAATCCAAATGGGAGTTTCCACGGTGTAGCAGATTGAACTTGATTGAGATAGATTGAACATAATGGTACATGTGTGTAAATTAATGTACATTAATGGTTAAATTTAGTTAATTGATTTGTGAATTGGATGTGTGCTTGTTTTCAAATGAATGCAATTTTGATGTGCTTCAAATGAATGAGAATTGGATGTGCTTGTTTCAGAGGGCATGGCTAGCATTTCCGAGGCTAGCCAATAAGCGTAAATAGATTTAGCAATGCAAAGACTACCACAGCAGAGCAGCATAAGATAGATGAAACCGTCTGTGATAGTCGATTACTACCGACGGTCTCAGGTAATGACCAAAATTTCAATTTCGGAGAAAATTTAAAATTATTTATTTTGAGGAAATTCTCGAAAATTTTAAAACTTTTTCTTAATTAGTTATAGCTAAAACAAATTTAATTGCAAAATCTATTATTAAGTTTAAGTTGGAAATAATTTTATTAAGTCCTAAATGTCTCTAAGGATTTATGAATTTTTCTAGAATTTTTGGATTTAATTTGCTATTTTCTAAAACTAAAATGAATTAATCGATTATTTAAATTGGAAAATCAAAAGAATTTTGTGAACATTAGTTGGGCGAAACCTCCTTGGTCTGCTTCCTATTCATGCATGCCAGCAGCAGCCCAACCGCCCGCCCTTGCATCCCTTCCTCTTACCTCACGTGAAGTCGACCATCCGGATTGAACCGACTACCAACAACGCCCACGCCATCCGCGACAACTCACCGCCCGATGCAAATCAACCGCCCGCATCTCTTTCTTCCTCCCCATCTCCTTCTACCTCCGGCCGTGCACCGCCGCCATGGCGCGCCCACTTGAGCTTCTCTCCGCGTTTCTCCTCTTCATCAAGATTTACGCGCTTAAGCCGCTTATTAAAGCCGCGCCCATTACGCCCACTATTCCACTCTGGCGCATTTAACTCGCCGTAATGCAAGACTACCTTAAACGCCGCCACCGGCGTGTGCGATCCTCTCCTCCTCCACCCGACCCCTATATAAGGGAGCATCGGAGCCCTTCTTCTCCGAGGCCCGAGCCCTTGCTCGCCTCTTCCTCTTTTCCTCTATTCGCCAATTTCAGCTCCTTCGCCGCCACCGCGCGAGGTATTTCTTCAATTCCGCGAGGTCACGCCGCTGCCCCGCCGACCGACTACGCAGATCGCAAGACCATCGCTGCGCCTGCGCTGCGACTCACCCGAGCCCAAGACACCGGAACCACCGGCCATCAGGAGAGCACACGCGCCACAAGACAACTCCTCGTCGCCGGCACTCCGCTTGAGCCCTAGTGCCGCCTGTGGTGAGCATCTTTATCACCATCGCCTCTCTCGCTTGATGTCATCCATTCCTCGCCGAGTTCCTAACGACGGCGAAGCTCGCCACCGAAGCGCCACTCGCCGCGTTTACGCGGCATCGCCGCCATCGTGGCGCCACCTCATCTCCACGCAACCGCCACGTCACCACATTTGCCCACATGGCCGCTAGTAGTCGGCGGCGCGGCACGGTTCACCATCTTCCCGATCCATTGGTTGGGTAGAATTGGTCTATCGTGAACCGTGTCTATGACACGAGGCCCCACTCGTCGAGAAAAATTCTTTTAATTCATTTAAACTCGGAAAATCATCGCTGACGCCATCATGCAATAATTAGAATTTCCTTTAGGAGAATAATTCGAGAAAATTGTTTAAATAATGATTTGGTTTAAAATTTGTAAAATTCATAACTTTTGCATTATAACTCCAAATTAGATGATTCAAGTTGCTAAAATTTTAGAAAATTATTGTCTAACTAAATAAAATATAATTATTCAACTTGGAGTTCAGTTTTGTTTTGTTTTAGAATTTAGAATTCATTTAAATCTCAAATTTAGGTTAAAATTTGTAAAATTCATAATAATTGAATCCTAACTCCAAATTTAGTGAAACAAATTTCTAAAATTTTATAATTTGATTATTTAGCTCAATAAAACAAAGTTATTATATTTAGACTTGGTTTATTTTGTATTTTTGAGTTTTATTTGAATTCTATTTGATTTGACTTATTTTCACGCTTAGACTTGGACGATTCCTGGGAATTTGATACTTCTCAAGACTTAGATTTTCCGATCGCAACGAAGGCAAGTTATACTTTGACCATTTTGCCCTATTATTTTAAAGTTAATTAAATTCAGTTTTTAAATTATTAAATGCATGCATAATTTTATTCAAGTATTTCAAATTCTCGCTTAAATAATTAGTTATTCCTATTATCCTTGTATGCCAAATTTTGATGTTGCCATGTCATTCCTTTGTCACTTTAGATAAATTATTATGTTTAATAATCAAATGCTTCGCAAATACTTAAACCATGATTTATGTTTTTGGGAGAATTTTAGCCAACTCAATAAAATTTGTTGAAAATTAAAACTATGGTATTGTTTTACCATAGAGAATTTGTAAAGATGGTTTTATAGAAATAAAATCAAAAGGGTTTGAACTTGGGCTTAAAAGGATGAATGGTGGGTGCAGTTTATGCAGGTTTAGTCTCGTTAAGATTAAGACCTGTGGTTTAAATTGAATGACGCCCAAGTCAATTGAGGACCGGTCTTTGCGCATTTTGTTATGCCTTATCAGACAACCACATGTCCTGTATGGGGTGACTCGCTTAATAATTTGTAATACCTCTTAGTTATTTGTGCTATGTTGTATGTATGGGTGTCGGGCAGACAGCTTTTCCCATCCGCGCAAGAGGGGGTTTTGAGGACTGGTCACCCAATGGAAGCGAAACCTTAGCGGCACGAGTACTTTGAGGTAGAACATTGTAACGGCCTTGTGATGTTTGTTGTCACACGCCTTAGGAAGCGTGGATTGGCCGACACAAAGAGTATAATATCTCGTGTGGGTAAAGTTGTACAAACTCGCAGAGTAGAAACTATTCAATATTCGCGTCATGTCATGGACATGCTAGCAAAGCCACTCGAGAGTTAGTTTTGTTTTTGGTTTTAAAAGTGATTTCAACAGATAATTTCGTGATGGATAGTCCCGTGGGAAAATTGGCGGGTAGCCATTGTGATTGGAGGATATCCATCATCTTTTATGGAGGTTATCCACAATAAACTATTGTCATTTAAAATGGTGATTTAGATTATTGTATGAAATGGCTTTGTAATCTAATATGATTATTTAAATTAAAACCGCCGCTTTTTAAAATAACCTTGCCAAGATCCTTTGTCTACCTTATGCATGCATATCAATTCCATATTGGTGTAACTTGCAGCACGGTAGTAGTGCTCACTCTGCTTCAATAATCTTTATTCAGAGAAGATATCTACCAGACGGTGAGGATCTTGACGCTTAGGTCAGGCTTCTGCATTTATTGCTCGTGGCTAATCGTTGGGTCTACTACTATTATTTCGCTCATTTGTGTTTTACTTTATTTGGCCTCAGCCCTTTGTAATAAACTCAATAAATATTAATAAAATGCGTGATATGTTTTGATTATCACTTTTGTTTGATGTGTACATTAGCTATCCCGACTAATGTATGAACACAGAGAATTCGGGATCCTTCGCTCCCGGTTCGATAAAAGTGGTATCGAGCCATATCGATCGAGGTCGTGGCCTTAGAATCGCTTAAGGATTTATTTCTCAAAAATTAAAAATATTTTGAGTCTATCCAAGAGTCTTCTCAACACTTCTTTTTAAAATGGTTATCAACTCATCTTATTCTCTAAATTGTAGATGGTCGAACAACCAACCCGGATTTCCCATGGAATTTTCACGACAACGGGCCGCACTCCTATGGAAGATGATGCAACACTTAGGCTACAACCAGAGACCAACTTATCAAGGGTACATGTATAAAGTGGGAACCAAGAGCGTTGAGACTTGAAGTAATCCTCACGCCAACCTTCAACCAAACACAAACCACCACATCTTCGACGCCCTAATGAGACGCGATAATTTACCGATGGACTTCGTGACGCAGCTAGAGAAGCAACACGCCGCCTCCGCCATATTTACAACAATCATTTTGAAGACTCCGAAGTTCCACTACCACCCCATGCACATTCCGACTGCTTGATAGTACATTTCGTTTCACCGAGAACGAGGACTCTCTGAACTTACTCACCAAGTGGACTGTCTAAGGCAATGGATTATGCCTACGAAACACTCGATGAACTGCAGAATACTCGTAATGTACCGCTAGATGCGTAAGAAAGGTTGAAAGTCAGCAGAAGAAGAGTCGGCTACCTACAAGGCAGAGAGGGTAGTACTATGCAGCCGATTATACCCTCTTACACCTTAGCAAGATCTCATAATATGATCGTTAGATGCTAATTATGAGTCGTCGATGTCTCTTGTGATAGCCATAATCAAACAATAAAATAAAATAATAAAAGGACTATTTTTGGCAAAATTTGGTTCTTTTGTCTTGTGCTTGTTTGTTCTTGGGCTGTTAAAATATTATTCCTTAGAACTTTATTTCTATACTCTATTCTCGAGTCTTTAGAAGATTCCACAGATGGTTACCACATGCACCGGCAAGCGATGGTAGCGCCAAGGCCAAGGAAATTCAAACGCAGACACAGAAAACCTCGTCCCAAGAACCACCTCCTCCACTCACCAAGGGCCTCGATTGGCGCCAGATGATGGCCAATCGTACACATCGATAGACACGCTAGCTCACCCATTAACATCAACCAAGCAAAGACCAAACCAAGCACCACCACCACCTCCACCGCACAAAGATTGACCATGGCGAAATTCATGCGCGATCGCCACCGACTTTCTCCAAAGAAGACAGAGCCGATGGATGCCGATGATCTGGATCCGTATATCGGAAGAAGTGGATATCACTCAGATGTATCGATCGTGAGAGAGTCCTGCTTGCCTCTCACCACCACCGGTCCAAAGATCGTAATGGTGGATAACTACAACATCTCCCATGCCGATGCGCAGACTATCTCTTGGGAGGAGTTTAAAGCGGCTTTCCGCCATGCACATATTCCCGGGATAATGACCCTAAAGAAGAAAGAGTTCCACGCTACCAAACAAGGCAACTCGACAAAGGTGAATACTGCACAAATTCAACCAAATTTTGCTCGCTATGCCCCAAAGCAGATGTGGCTAGTGATGAAGAAAGGCGTGAAAGGTTCATGGATGGTTTGAACGATGAGATCTCACCGGTGGTCTCCAATGACTACACCGACTTCCAGAAGCTTAGTGAATAAAGCTTTTGCCAGAGGCCAAACATCTGCAGATGGAGAACTGCAAGCGGAGGATGGCCGCTCGTAGTACAATGTCGAGGACAACCCAAGCCTCGCTTTACCATATTTCACCACCACAATAAGGAGGATTTCATCTTCCACACTCAGAGCTCCAAAGACCAACACAAATACCAATACTTCAAAGCTCAGAGCAACTCAACCGGAGGTCGGCCTCGGCAGAAGAATCCGATTCCATCGCTATTGGAGTGACCTGTTTCCATCAGAACGAGATGGGGCATTATGCTAACAGATGCCCTAAGAAGCGCAAAGCGCACCACCTACTAGGCCAAGACCAGAGTTCCAAACCATCGGGCGGCAATCAAAAGCCGCCGGTTCAAGATATCTAAGGGACGGTGAACCACGTTACGCAGAGGAAGCTCAAGCAAAGACCGGATGTCGCCCTTGGTACGCTTCAATAATTCAAGACAAAGATTAGTCCTATTTGATTCCGAGCATCGCACTCTTTTGTTTCCAATGAATTTGTGGGAAAACATAGGTTACCTATCTCTCCTTTAGATAACCCTATGATAATTCACTCCCCGGCTTAGAAATGAGAACCGCTTATCTTTGCCCAAACCTTACCCTTGAAATATCCTGAGTAACCTTCCTAGCAGATTTGATAGTCCAAGCATTCTCAAAATTTGGATGTAATCCTTGGAATGGATAGCTAGCCAAGAATCAAGGACAAATAAATTGTGCTAATAGGTCTATTGCTCTTACCAATGAGCAAGGAATCTCGATTGAATTCAAGCCCAAGACTAGTACCGAGGAAGATCAATTCTAACCAAATTTTGAAAGAGTTAAAGCTTGAAGATATACCGATGGTACAAGAATTTCCGGATGTTTTTCCCGATGAACTACTCCTAAGATGCCACCCGACAGGACGAGTATTTATAATTGACTTAGTCCTGTGGACCGCCCCAATCTCAAAGCGACCCTATTGAATGCCGCCAATGAGTTGGCAGAGATGAAGAAACAGATAATGGAACTAAAACAGAAGGTTATATACGGCCAAGCTCATCACCTTGGGGAGCGCCAGATATTTGTCAAGAAGAAAGACAATAGTATGAGAATGTGTGGATTACAGATCACTTAATGAAGTGACAATCAAGAATAAGTACCGCTACCTAGGATCGATGATCTGCTTGATCAATTAAAGGGAGCAAGTGTATTTTCAAGATTGACTTGAGATCCGCTATCACCAATCAAGATCGCACTCGTAAGACATTCCAAGATCGCATTCACAACCAGATATGGGTCAGATGAATTTACAAGTGATGTCGCTTGGTTTGACAAACGCCTCGCCATTTATGAATATGATGAACAAAGTGTTCATGGAATTCTGGATAAGTTTGTGGTTGTGTTCATCGATGATATTCTCATTTATTCAAAGAATGAAGAAGAACACGAGGATCATCTCGTAATAATTTTGGGAAAACTCGGAGAGAATCAAATTTTATGCCAAATTTAGCAAGTGCGAATTTTGGCTAAGTCAAGTGGCATTCCTTGGACATATTGTGTCACAGGAGGAGTCGCAGAGATCCAAACAAAGTTGAAGCCAGAATGGGTTGGAAACAACCCAAGTCTCACAGAGGTGAGAAGTTTCTTGGATTAGCGGGTATTACCGCAGATTTATTGAAGGGTTCTCCAAGATAGCGAGACCCATGACTCAACTTCAAAAAGAGAGAAAAGTTTGAATGGACAAAGGCCCGTGAAAAGAGTTTCCGTGAAATCAAGAAGAGATTAGTGTTCGCACCAGTTGTTAGTATCGCTCGATATTCATAAGGACTTTGAAATCTTTCGCGAACGCATCCCGCCAAGGACTAGGATGTACTTATGCAAGAAGGCAAAGTAGTGGCTTATGCATCTCGCCGATTAAGACCACACGAAGGAAATTATCCGACTCATGATCTTGAGTTAGCAAAGAATGTGCATGCTCAAAATCAAGCATTATCTCATTGGTAATCATTGTGAGATTTTCACAGATCATAAGAGTCTCGAAATACATTTTACTCAATGTAACTCAACCTCGCATAAACGAAGATGGCTAGAGCTAATAAAAGATTACGACCTTGGAATTCATTATCATCGGGGTAAAGCAAATGTAGTTGCAGATGCCCCGAGTAGAAAGGCGATTGCAATACCATTTTGGTTCGTAAGAATCGGCCTGTAATAGTATGAAGAATCAAACATCTAAATCGAGATTGTCAATCAAGGATGTGTCAATGCTTTGGAAGTTCAACCCACTCTTCAGAGTCATATTAGAGAAAAACAGCTTAGAAGACGAAGACATCAAAGAAATCAAAAGAATATGAGAAGAGGCAAAGCCCGTGATTCTCTCAAGATGAGCAAGGAACAAAGGTGGTTCGGAAATCGATCTGTGCCTAATCGCCAGAATTAAAACACCAATTCGAAAAGAAGCACATGAATCACCCTACTCCATTCATCCCTAAGTACCAAAATGTACCAGATCTGAAGGAGAAGTATTGGTGGGTCAAGATGAAGCGAGAAATCGCTGAATTTGTTGCCCGCCAGATGTATGTCAACGAGTTAAGGCAGAACATCAAAGACCCACCGGTTTGTTGCAACCATTACCAATTCTGAATGGAAGTGGGAAGAAATTGGTATGGATTTCATTATCGACTTCCTAGGACCCAAACAGATGTGATTCCATTTGGGTGATAATTGACCGATTGACCAAAGTGGCCCATTTCATTCCACCAAGACCACCTATCGAGTAGCAAACTAGCCAATTATATGTGGCCAAGATTGTTTGTTTACATGGTGTACCCAAGAAGATTGTCTCCGATAGAGGTTTCCGTTCACTTCCGATTTTGGAAGAGTCTTCACGGCTTTAGGAACCAGACTCAACTTCAAGACAACAGATCACCCTCGGGACGGATGGTCGATGCGAACGCCAACCAAGTTCTTGAAGACATGCTTCGAGCCTGCTTTTAGACTATGGAAAAGTTGGGACAAGAATCGCCCTATGCAGTAGTTCTCGTACAACAATAGCTATCAAGCTAGTCTACGATGTCTCCATTTGAAGCTTTATATGGCGTAAAATGCGTAACTCCACTCCTTTGGGATGAAGTAGGAGAGCACCAATTCTTGGACCGAATTGATCAAAGAAGCGAAAGCAAGGTTAAAGCAATAAGAGAACGTCTCAAAGTAGCTCAAACCCGAGAGTAAAAGTTATGCCGATAATCAAGAAGAGAATTGACATTTGAAATAGGAGATTTTGTTTATCTCAGAGTTACTCCACTCTGTGAGTAAGAAGGTTTCAACCAAAGGAAAACTCGCACCCTGATTTGTGGGTCCTTACAAAATTTTGGCAAAGAGAGGTGAAGTCGCTTATCGCTTGAACCGCCAACCACCTTGTCTCAGCAGACACAACGCTTTTCATGTGTCACAACTAAAGAAGTGCCTTCGAGTGCCGTGAGGATCGAGACTTTTAGAGAGTATCAATCTACAAGAAGACCTTACTTATGTAGAACAACCAATCAAGATTCTAGACGCCGCAGAGCGTGTTACTGTGAGCAAGATCATCCGATCATATAAAGTCCAAAGGAGCCACCACCCGTAAAGTGAAGCCACCGGGAACGAGAGGAAGATCTTAAGGCGTAGTATCCCCATCTCCTTGTTGACAAGTTTGAATCTCTGGTCGAGATTCCTTTAAGGGGAAGGTTTGTAATAAATACCAAAATTTCAATTTCAGAGAAAATTTAAAATTATTTATTTTTGAGGAAATTCTGAAATTTTTAAAACTTTTTCTTAATTAGTTATAGCTAAAACAAATTTAATTGCAAAATCTATTATCAAGTTTAAGTTGGAAATAATTTTATTAAGTCCTAAATGTCTCTAAGATTTATGTGAATTTTTCTAGAATTTTGGATTTAATTTGCTATTTTCTAAAACTAAAATGAATTAATCTGATTATTTAAATTGGAAAATCAAAAGAATTTTGTGAACATTAGTTGGGCCGAAACCTCCTTGGCCCGTTTCCTATTCACGCCAAGCAAGCAGCCCAACCGCCCGCTCCGCATCCCTTCCTCTTACCATCGTGAAGTCGACCATCGGATTGAATCAAGCGGCCAAGCAACGCCCACGCCATCCGCGACAACCTCGGCCGCCGATGCAAATCAACCGCCAGATCTCTTTTCTTCCTCCCCATCTCCTTCTACCTCCAGCCGTGTGCCGCCGCCATGGCAGCGCCACTTGAGCTTCTGCTCTCCGCGTTTCCCTCTCCTTTCCACTCGCATTTACGCTTAAGCCGCTTATTAAAGCCGCTACCATTACGCCCACTATTCCACTCCGGCGCATTTAACTCGCCAGAATGTCAAGATTTAACCTAAACGCCGCCGCCATTGCCGTCTTATCCTCTCTCCTCCACCGCCCAATTCTATATAAGGGAGCATCGAAGCCCTTCGCCGAATTTCAGCCCTTGCTCGCCCTTCCTCTTTCCCTCTATTCGCTCAATTTCAAGCTCCTTGGCCACCGCGGCGAGGTATTTCTTCAATTCGCGCGAGGT